>LGAG01000247.1:180400-191691 GCA_001278395.1 Lerema accius
AGCTAGTTTGATTCCGCTCATTCGAGTTTCTTTGAATATCACTTTTTTAATATTAGTCGGCTGTAAATACAATGGCGAAAATCGTTGGCGAATTACCAAAAAATTTCAGGCTTACTGGCATTCTGCCTTTCTTAATTTTTTTTAAGATTAGGAACATGCTAATAGTTTTTTCATGTTTAATTTATACCCAATAAATAATGATTCAAATGTTATCGTACCTAATAGTGACTTACGTAATCGACAAAATTGTAATTTGTATTGTGTATAAAATATAGGGAACCAAACCTATTATGTAAAATTTGAGTTAAAAAACTTTTATACGTAAACATTTTTCATATGTTTAGTGAAGTGCTTAAGCAAATAAATACTTGCCAGTACTTTCTATAACAGCAAGTTATGTGGAATTAAATTATTTAAATACGTTATCGTGAATATTCCTTATAAGCAAAAAAAAAACAAGTATGCATTATCCGTTTCCTCAATTATAATCCAAATGGATAGACGTAGTGGATAACATATTTGATTACGAGTAAAGCATGCACATTAATCTTACATACCTAGAAAAAAAAGTTGAAAATTCAAACAGTTTATGGACATACTAGTATTAAACACCTGCGCTTGCGCAACTGGTTCGATCGAAATAGTCTTTCAGGTGTGCCATCTAAACATGTCAACGTGGTTACAGTAAATTAGAATTGTTTACACGCCCTATGCGTTAGTGGCTGCCTATGAAATTGAATTCTGTTTGCTTATGAATTCTGCAAGAGCACGTAATAACAGATGTTAGGATCGATTCTTGAAGGCTTGCGATCTTAATTGAGATTTCGAATCTAGTGGTTTTTAGAAGATAATATTAAGTATTTTTGTTGATAATAAAAAATGTAATTGTAAAAGTGCAGCTTTACATTTTCGATATTCGTCAGGCAGATACAATCTGTGGGAGATGTATCGAAAAAATATCGGAGTAAGCTCGCGGCCACCATAGCGCCCGATATCTGTTCCAACGAAAT
This sequence comes from Lerema accius, assembly GCA_001278395.1. Lineage (NCBI taxonomy): Eukaryota > Metazoa > Arthropoda > Insecta > Lepidoptera > Hesperiidae > Lerema > Lerema accius. Next base: position 181,411 of record LGAG01000247.1, read on the forward strand.
ACCCGACCTCGTAGCCAGCGGGGCCCCATCAATAATGTATCGGCATCGCGAATTTCATACATAAAACATTAACGAGTAAGTTTTTATTTGATTGCAACCGGGGAGAGAGAACGGCGCGTCGTTTTTGTTTTTTGGTCAATTAAAAAATCCACCAAACATCCAGATTTCGATGGGAAACCACGCGATGGGCAATCGTCATCGCGCTCTCCTGCGAACAGTGGCTTTTTACCACCGTTTCCCAGAATCAGAGACGTTTTGATGTGAAACTGCATTTTGATGTGCACACAGCTATGCCAGGAATCCGCCCGTTAAGACACTGTTCGTGCGCTTCTTACATTGTTGTTACGTATTATTGTGTGCAGTTGACAGTAAATATTATGTTTCCCGGTTCTATAAATACGAGTCGAAATAATTTAACTATTGCATCGAACGGTCTGAGTAGATTCGATTCGCCGGCAGTCAGTGTGGTGACGGCCGCCCACGCGAGCGGTCGTGTCAGGCAACAAAGTCACAACGTCGTCACGTGCGCGCCCACTAGACGCCTACCGACGCATAGCGTTGCAAAAAAAAACTAAATCTCGACATAACTCCCATTCTGACCTTGAAATTTAAAGCCTTCGTTAAATTACTCGCTCTACGTGGGCCAGTTAGGAAGCTGCGTCCAGCTCCTTTTGTTCATTGTATTCGAGGCATTTAAGTGTCTCGATTGTTATGCAGCAAAATTAAAGCACGAGTCCACGACAAGGCTTACCGACTAACATGTCGCGGACATTGATATCCTTACAATTTTCCCTACGTATCTGAAGTTTAATCGAGAAAAAATCTAGAGCAACCTTCAGGTAAACGCTCATAATTGTCCATAATCGACGCTGCGAGTTAGTCGGCGAGCTCGGTAATGAACAATTCGGATAATCTCAATAATTCCCATGTCGCGTGTTCGTCGTTAATTAAGCTATTTGTCAGGTGGCGGGACAATTTACATTTCTCCCGGAGTCCCGGGATCCGCTCGAGCTGAGAGCGGCAGCTTGGAAACGACGTATTATTATCCTTTTAGGGAGGGCGGCATCTCTAAGCGGCGCTTGCCTTCCACCGAACCTTTTATTGGGACCACCTGTGTTTGTTTGCTGGGACGTCTGAATTGTCCAGTAAATAAGGTTAGCGCAATATTTATTCGTTCCGCTTAATGCTATTTAGTGGCACTGTTGTTCATTTGCATAATATGGAGATGGGGGCCATTATTTAACGCGAGAAAAACGTTATATAAATTGATCTAAATCGTCGGCATTGAATTCGCGTCGGAGACACTGGAAATTCTACCGGCTGCTGCATCTTTATCCTGAAACAAAGAAACGATCGTGGACATAAAGCTCGCTCCGATTGCAGATGCATTAACATGTAAGCAACGGCCCGTGGTACATCTTGTCGGACAGAGGTATAAAAATGTCTTGCAAGCAACACAATTCATGGGAACTCGTTCTGGTCACCGACAGGCCATCAAGTTGGTTCAGCTCGCAGGTGAAATGTATTGACAAGTGGTTCCTTGATGCATATCGGCGTGATGGTATCGTGGACGCGGCGCTTCAGTCGGCTCCTGTTACCCTCGGACCCGTTGCATTGTGGAGATCACAGATAAAGCTTGTTTATTTAGCACTAAAATTTATTCAGCCATGAGAGGCCATTAAGAAAAGAATTATTAACAGCCCGACAGGTTTACGTTCATAAGCTCCGGTAATAGCGTGCTGAGTTATATCCTTTTTTTCGCGTGTTCCAGTAATGAATTGAATGTTAATAATATTTAATAAATTCATTTTTAAAAATTACTGATCCGTTTACGAGATGTAAAAGTCAGCACTCCCCTTCGATTTGCGAGTCGGTCGTTCGGAGATAATTGAACGAGGTTTAGTGGTCGGTAATGTTTCTCAATGAACTTCGTAAACGAAGGTCGAGTTAGCGCCTACAAAATGATAGTCTGCGCGGACAACATTCGATAAATGGTAATAGGCGAGCAGGAAACTTATGGAAGTCGGTCGGCTGACACAATAAATTAAGGGCATGGCAGGACGGCCATTCATAAAGTAATCTCGCTTGTTTATGAATGAAACTGGCAACGAGCTTATAAACGTGCAATTATCGACACCACTGCGATACCGGTCACATTAAATTTGCATGTGACACTAGGTTTCATCTAGTAACTATAGATCGTACACTTAAAAGGCACAGCTCTATTGAATCAAGGATTGCCTATTGTTCCGTGGATTGGGCATTGTCGGTTCTAGAATCTATTGTTGTGTTATTAGGATCTGGTCCTTTGATTCGATCTTCCTTTTGTGTTTTAAATGAAATAGCTACTTACAATTCAGTGGCTTTGTGCGGCCTTAATGAGTTTAGTTAGCTTATCGCGGACAATTTATATTCGGATGCGTGTTTATTTCTCGATATGATGATAGCAATAAAAGCGTACGTATATAAATTCTAGGAGTAAGGGGGCATTGTTTTAGTTTTAATGTCCTGTGGTTGTTTTAACGGTTAATTTGTTATTATCGCTGCAATTATGTGCTTGGATTTTGTTGTATACTTACATTGAACAGGTGTGAAGTGGTTATTCTTGAACGCCATTCCTGTAGCACCGGAATATTGCAGATAGCTGGATCGGTAATTATTGTTAAACCGTCCTTTACGCTAATCGATCTTGTCGCCAGTAACCTGCCACAATCATTCACCGGCGGCGCTGCAATGTTTGATTATGTGTTGAATGACAATTTCAATATCGTCGATACAGATTTTTGCTTCATAAACAAGCCAAACAACATTCACTTGGTTTTCATTATCGGCTAATTGTTGATTAAGCTGGTCTCCAGCGTAAACGACGTGATTATTGAGACAGTGTCGGTCATCTGTAGTAATGTGTAATGGTCCTATTTCATCGTATTATGTGAAATTAAATCTAAAATAAGTTTTGCGAAAAATCTATGAATCTAGTTTCGGTTGAAATAACCTGTTAGGAAGTTATAAATTTAAATATTTCTTCTTTATAATATTTTACCCTTTTTATGTATCTTCAATTCTGCAGTAGGTAATTAAATTTTATCCAGAATACCACTTAAGCCCAGATACCGTATCATTGTTATCTTGCACACACCTTCCAACCTTCGTCTGTTCCGAATTCTCTCGTATATCAAGGCGACGCAATTTACATATTGTACCGCTATTCAAGGAAAGATCTTCGGACTGGTCCGTACTGAATCATTACCTTTTTTCCGTAATCAAGTTTCGAGTCGCATCTGAGGAGGGCTTAAAACAAACAAGCGACATACCTCACCAAACTTAATTTTGCTCTCGGGTCAATGTAATTTAGCCTTTAAAGTCTTCGTAATTAGTGAGTTATTATTATTTTTTTATGTGACACGTTCCGTTTTTATAGGTTCTGTCGTTTTCGTGTAGCTTAACCGTGATTAAGCTTGTGGCTTCCGATCCTGTAGTGAGAGATAATGAAGCGAGTGTAGTGCTTTCACTTTTCGATCATTACTGGCGTCTCGATCGGTTTAATGGAAGTGAGGGATCGGCAACCCCTCGCGAGGCACGTCAAGATTCTTAACTCAATTATTGAAAAATCCGAGAAGTAAAAGTGCCGTAACCGTGTACAGGAAATAGAAATTATCGGTTTTTTACACTTTAACGCGCTGGTGATGACGATATTAACTCGAACGCATCGGTAACATTGCAGAAATATCTTAACGAACACCGATATGTATCTTCATGTGATGTTTTTTCTTGTGAGAAATTCTACAGCTGTTTCGTCAAAAAGGATAATAAAAATTTGCTAAAACCCTCCATTATAAAATATAAAGATATCCTTGATGCCAATGAATACATTTAATGTAATTGCGTTTTTACATACGATAAGGGGCTTATAATGCAGCGCCATTAGTTAAATGTCTGTAAGCGATAACCTAATCCAAGATGAACGTTATAATGAATACGAGATCGTTAGGGAACTTGACGCAAAGCTTATACTTAAAGTTGTGATAGCATAACTAACAAACTAATGTCCTCTTGCACGTCATGCCCGTAATGACGTATCTACTGGTCTACTGCAAATGAAGACTTACTAATTTCCTTTAGTTCTTTAACAATAAATGTTAATACAATTGCAGATTACCATGATAATGCAAAACTGCAGACGTTTTGAATTTAAAAGTTTTGATACTTCTCAAATAGGAACTCATTGTAATGAATCGTAGAGTGTACAATTTTTATGCAAAGACTCAAAATTCAGATATTACTAACTACTAAAATCGTATATTATAAACGATATTGTCCTAGTAAAAATTTGACGTTTAATAGAACGAAGAAGAATACGTAGATAATCTCTTACAAACGAGCTATTCAGCTTTATTACAACAACTCGTTAGCAAGCAGATGTGCATCAAAACAGATGATTCTGAAACAGCTTTACGTATTATTCGATATTGATGGTAAAACACGTCCGAAAGCTTAATAATGTTTAATCCCGTTCGCGGTGAACTGGACGACCTTTATGCAAATGGCATAAGACCATCCTCGCCTTACAGGTACGATGACGTGTAGATCTCGAGATGGCAAACAAAGCCACGTGGAGCCGAGCTCGGTAGACCGAAGACGGCTCGTTTAGACCTTTTACGATTAATCCAGTCGAGAGCTGGCCACAAATATGGCAACCCTGTTTCATAACCTGTTTTTGGGGTTTCCTCAGACCCTGGTGTAACTTTACGGCGCGTTTGTAACTACACGTGCTTATTGGCCTTCGAGACCATATATCCTTTTTTGGACGCCGGTCATTATTATGATTTCGTCCTATTTATTCAGTCTTTAGATTATAGAATCGGTTGACTTTTGTCGCGCGTTTACTAGACGGTTCTTCCTTAGTCCGTTACTTATCGCACGCGTATGTTCTCATTTGCCAATTAGGTCATAGCAATGCAAACAAGGAACAGGAAATTCTTTCTTGCGTGCTGTCAAAGCGATACGATAAGTAGCATGCACTTCATTATAGGTATCTAATTTATCTATAAATCATGCAGTTTTTTCTTGTTCTTTATTTTCCGGTTAGCGAAATAGTCTCCTGATATACTAATGGGTTTGAATCTGAAATGTGTAGCAATGAACATAATAAATAATAACGAGTGGACGGTCCAACTGTAATTGTATTTATTAATGTTGGTTATCGCATCTCTTGCTGGCTCTAAGAGAGTTTATCTGGGATGAGATCACACATATATCAAAATCGACAGTCGTAATGCTGCCATCGAACCGGAGTTTCCTGAAAAGTAATAAATGTTAATGATTGCCGTTTACTTGTGCGCGGTCAACGTAATCCGAGCAGAGCGAAGGATAGGTTACTGGTAAGAAATAGGATGGATATATTTGCAGGTAGCAATCTAGTTAAATTGGTTCATTGTGGTCCGTAAAGTAAAAGTAATTTTTGTGTTTTACATCACTTATTATTCACTATTATATTGTGCTTATTTGATTTGGTCTGTACCTTAATATTACTGTCGTCTGTCTGTAATAATTCTTTATGCGTTTAAATCTTAACGTGATTCCATGGATGATTACTGCTAGATTCTGTGATTTCAAAATCAGTAATTGAAACGAATTTTCTACTTTAGAAATCATGGTTATATTCTAACTAGGCATGACTAAATGTTGTTAATCCAGACGTATCATACCTTGAGGGCTTGTTCTCCTATGTAAACGATTGTAAAGGAGACTTTCATTTAATACAATTTTATTTCAATTGCCATTAGCATTTTTATTATACATTCAGGATCGGTAGACAACGTCACCTGGCTAGAAGTTTGCTTCCTCTATTATTACTTCATTACCATAGGAATTGCCGTCTGGATCCTTTGATAATAGCTTCTCACCTCCAACCGTAATGAAAGTAGATTCGGTTGGTAAAACCGGTTGGTAACAAATTGTTAAGTTCACCTTACGTATCTAAATTTGGCTTACCTTCCTTAGTCTCTATTACTGATCGTTCGCTATCTATTATTCAATTTTTTTTTATTTGGTTTAGATTTCTGCCTCACTATTAAGGTCGATTGTATGTTTTTAAATTGTTGTCCTTGTATTAATTAACAATTTTATTTCATTCATGTCATGGTGTATGTAGTTGACTGTACTTGTGGTAATTTCAATATTATATTAATTAACAATCCATTTGTCGTCACTGACGCTTTTGGTTAATGCATTTTATTTATTTATTAAATTTATTGTCACTGGTAGCTGTTATTCTATGGATTTTTTCTAACACCAGAATTTAAACTAGATAATATTTGTTTTAATCCTTAAACTATTTATGGTCCTGTATATGATGCTACTGTATAGTAGCATCAAGTTTCTTAGCTGATGATGATGTCCAAGATACGCGTTGTGTGGTCATACGCCACACACAGACACCGTAATTAATAAATCAATAGTCGTCTGCATCAAGCTGACTGAGTGGCGTGTAGCTTTCTTTATAGCCTGTCGCCGCAACCTAGACGCTTAATGCGCTTTTAATATTGCATGTAGCGTTGCATTGGACTGCATCTATGTGCTTCTTAGTTTCACTTCAATAATTTTTAGTTTTGTATATCCGGTAATAGATGGCGTTAAAGTATAATTGATCACGTTAAGTTTTTTGCGTTTTGTTTATTGCATGCTTAAAATCATTTTGCGTGGTTGGATGGTTTGCACAAATAAACAAGTAACCGTATTTTATGTAATTTTTTTTGTCTTTTTTTTATCATTAGTGGAGTACTTATAGGAAGCCAGAAAATCCGACACCTAAAAATTTTAAGGCTGCAGGACGTCACATGTTTTAATTCGCCGTTTGGTTTTAAAGCGTCCCAAGAAATGGAAACATTTAAAAAACATTACTCTCATAGCGAAGCTGGCAGCATAATTGCAATATGCCGCGTTGTCACCTCACAATACCAACAGATAATTATTTATTGATTACCGATTTATATTCTCTATGGTTTAAAAACATTAAAGGCATTCTTCATTCTAACGTCTGCTCCTAAGTGCCTCTAATGGTCCCCAGTGATCTCCCCGAGGTTGTAAAGTAGGTGTAACGACTCGAGATTCAAGTTACAAGTACAATTTGCATTTCATTATCACCCGTGGCATCTGTCCTTAATGATGTAAACGTTCAAATTGAACTGAAGCGTGGACACCGACTGTTGTTGGTAATGACTGTTGGTAGAGAAAGTGGTGATGACACACAGTAGGCATACATTATATAATTACATTTCTTAGATATCAATGAACTAGTTTTCACAAGGAAATAAGTTCGCTGAAATTAAGCATTCAGGCACGTTACCACAGTCTTACGCGTTAAGTGCTAGGTGCTTAATCAATTATTGCTATATACCAGTGAAAAGAATTTGTCTTCTCTGTCTACACATACAGGCTTTGTATTGCTTTCGTAAGACGTGGCTCATTAGAGACGCCTTGACAGTTAAACTATTCCCATCACTGATAATTTGAACAAAATTTAATATAATGTCTATAAAAATATAATGCCTTATATGTAAAAAATAACATGTTCTGCCTAAATACTTCGCTAGAACATTAATTATTTTGCTAACAATTTGCCCATATCAATCTTCTAGTAGTAGGGAAAGTAGGTACAATAGTGCATAAATTAAACACGAATGAGACAACGTTTATGCGGCGAATGGTAATGATAATGACACTCGAGTGAAATGGTAATGACACTCGTAAGGATACAACAATTATGATGCAATCTCGTTTGCTTAAACGGAATCCTCATTACCATCCCCTTTATGATTTATATCGATATGCAAAGATGTGACCACAATGACCATATTCTCATTATTGACCTGTGCTATAAAGTTATTAAGTAAAATTACACATTTTAGCAGCTAAACGGGAGAAAGTATGGAATTATCCAATAAAATTAAAATGTAATAAAATTTACGTTTTTAGTAAGTAACGTCTTCGCAGCCCGAATCACTGGGTATGCGTAATATAACATTATTATTAGCCCTTTATTGCGAATTTTTTGTCCCTCTCAGAGGCGGTTTCCTCGAAAAGTTATTCGTAGAGTGACGGGTGGGCTGGTCTTACAGTGTTGCCAACCGTAATGTGAAATAATCGGATATTAAATTAATAAAACATTTTTTCGTCAAAAATCTAAAGCTCTATTATTTGTTTTGTTAAGTACAAATAATGCACTTACGATGAAGCGACCGACTAAAGACTATTTCTACTTTTACTTACAAATATCCTTAGGGAGAGTGTCTTATTGTAATTTACTCAATTTGTTTCTTAAGTTAAGGACTTGTTTCTAGGTTTACTTCTCCTAATCTGAAATCGCGCACTTAATAAACGATCTTCCCTTAGAGATTACATCAGCTTAATAATTACAACTGTGTTATTTACACGAAGGTACCTTTAATTATTGAAACACAAAAGTGCGTTCACAGCTACTAGTATGATCTCTATCAACAATGGGATATAGATAGGTAATGATAAAGCGTCCAGTATCTTAGTCAATTAACACAGGGATCATATTGGTCGATCTTACCAATTAAAAACCGCTCATTTACACACAATCCAGGATTCTTTTAACGAGGGTGGCAATAATTTCGATAAAAATGGGAATATCCCGTAAAGATGTCAACACCGAGCGATACAGTTCATGGTTGAATCAGAAGACAAGCTTGCAATTAAGCTCTGTTTACCGACCATTAATTTTTGGCAATAAAAGAGGAGCACGCTTGAAATGTACGGTGTGCATGCGCCGAGTGCTGCGTGGGAATCAGCGGTGGCTTTGTGCTCCATTGTACTTGCAATTATCAGTTTTTTCAGACCCCCACTTGTCGTTGAAATGTCGCTGCGCGTAATGCGTTGTCCCAAATGTTTAACGACAATTTGTGGACCGCTTGGCGCGTATTTCGGTGAAATTGTTCGTGTCGCGGAAATTGATTCGAGGGTAGGATTTGGAAGTGACGGGTGAGATGGTAATGACGGATGTAACATTGGACTCGTAGACATAAAAAATATTTTATTTCAAAAAGATTTTCACATTTCCGCGGTATTTTCTTTTATTTTAGTGTAAGTAACTTAGAAATGCCTTAGATTCCATAACAACAATAAAATACTTAACGGTATGAAACATATTAATTACTGACAATTTTAAGTTTATCGTAAATCGTATTAGCGGAACAAATAAGACGTAATGGCTCAACATATATTAGTTCTAATCTAGTCTAGTCATCAAGTGATAAATATTGTATGCTGTTTTCAAAATGAGTGATAAAAGAGAACCGCAAACGACGTCATCTATCCCTCAGCAGGTTTGGAACGGGACTCGCTTCGTTGCCAATTAATCAACAGCTTAACTGCCATTTTACTGTGTGGTTATTGTAATATGTTCTAGGAACATCATGTTTATTTAGAACTGATTAACAGTTATTAGTGTTTTGAAGTGCCCATAGTCAGGCGGCTTGCGTTGTAAGTGATCATTGAAGTTATGAGTAACTTGGTGATCGCTAGGAGCAAAAGTTTCAGAGTGCTTCAAAGCGCTCTATAAGTCATGTCGGAGGTCATCGGGAGACATGAAAACTTCTGATACTAAGGTTGGTTAGTGATCTCTTTCTTCTTTGTAGTAAACAAAGGTCAGTTAACTACAAAATAAGCTAAAGAAAGCTCCCTAAGCATTCGGTTTTGGTTTTATGTAACACTGTAATTCACTGTATTGGTACCCTAGTAAAATAAAATTGATCATCAATACAGTTATCACATCCTTTTATGAATAATTGAGTTGCTCTATAGTAGAGAGATCTTCCTTTAATAGGAAAATTCTTTAACATTAAGTGGAAGAAACGGTAAAGTTATTTTAGGCGCGATACATTTTTCCGAAACATGAATCTTCGGATGCGGTATAAATGTTTTGTAGTGTAGGTCGGCGGTGTTTCCCAGCGATGATTATCTTGTTTATAGAGCTATTAGCTATCTCTATCGGATTCTGTATCTGGTGCTGCAAAAAGTGCCGTTTTCATCGCTCGCCGGCGACAGCGGGCTCATATGATGTTGGTCTGTATAATGGAAATGTAACGAGGTTAAGTATAAAAATATAATGTCTATTTCTTCCTGGTTCTTGCCTACTTCCCAATATTATTTGGCAATAATGCTCTTATGTTCCTCTCTTTCCAATCTACAGCTACTGTTTAGGTGTCAGTCAATTACCATAGGCTTCTTTTGTAAATGATAAAATTGTGTAACGTA
>LGAG01000247.1:191706-212817 GCA_001278395.1 Lerema accius
AGACGAGCCGAGAAGACCCGACAAAAGCCGAGGGGAGCCGACAGGTTCGAGTACACACGTTACTACGAGGAACAGGGTATTCAGTGGCCGCGTAGTAAGTCAGCGGATGAGTCAGGATGCTGGAACCAGTCCGGGCGCTATCGTGACTTGATAAAAATGGTCAGCCCTGCACTTCTTCATGCACTTTCGTAGGTAATGGACGTGTTGTACTGCTAGCGTGATGCGAGTAGCGATTGGTGATAGAATTTTATGGTGGTCGTTTCTTCACACCACCCCGTAGGGGGCGTGGTAATGGTAACCCATAGGTCTTTGGGGAATTTTACGGGTTGTTATCCTAAAGGCTTAAAGTTCTATACACGTAGAGATGTTACGTTTTTTTTAAGGTGTCGTACACATCGCATCATCAGCGCATTCGACCCTATGTTAAGTATATCCTTAATTAAATCCTACTTTAAAACATTCTCATACTGTGCGTAAATCCTAATGCTCAATACAGCGAAAATCTTTGCAATTACCCGGGTAATGTTTTTCGATCGGACATTTTAATGCCTTTTTCTTTTGCATGCTCTATTAGACCAAAAGCGTGACGGATATAGCTTAAGAGGTGTCGAGAAAATATCATATCTATCTACCTATATAGGTAGGTATATATCCAGCATGATCTCTTTAAATTTCACGAGTTCGTTATAATGTTTGATTTTTTACTAGTTTTGAATCGCTGATAGCATAGCATACCAGTCGTCGGTGAGACCAATTCGCGAAAACCGTTAAAAATTCCATCCGCAAGATGCCAAAGATCTCATCAACCCACATAAATAAAATTGAAGCGCCCGTCGACGAATTTAAGTTTTAATTGCATTATGAAGTGGCGAGCGAGAGCAGTGAAGTTGCAATCGTCTGTTGCATGCCGACTGACGATTATTATGCAGTAGGTATGCAGGTTTATTACATTTTTGCTTAGCTATCTATATTACGTGGACGGTTATGAGACCCTTTTTTTAGTAACGCACGCATGAATTTGAGATTTGGCATGGTTAAAGTTAACATTGAGAAGAAAAAGCATGTAGCATTTTTTTGTGTGTGAACTAAAAGTTTGTCCATTATTTGTATGACTAGCTCCAATCGAATTTTATATGTCTAAAGTTAAGTATTGGAAAGCAACAAAAGCTTTCAGATAAGAGCTTTTAACATGACATGTTAAATTGCACAAAGTCCACGTAACACGCCGATTTACATGACGTATCAGACAAGGATAAATTTAATTATCCTGCGCCTTACACATATAATTATAATATGTTGTCATTCTTGAACAGTTTGTCATAATCGATGTCGTTATTAATTGTGACAGATACCTACATATATCTCGTATGGCTACTTATCTCGTAATGAGACGATTAATTTGTAAAAGTGTAGGTATACCGACGCGCGACGGTCATATTGTGAATAATAATAACTACCCAATGTGACTGGTATTTGAGGTCGCTCATATAATATATTTGGAATTCAGTTATTATTTTTTTTACTGATAATACGTGTATTAAGTAATTAGTACGTTAAAAAAATTTTTTTACTAATATGAAAATGTATGACGACTACAAATTTTACTATCTTTTGATTATAAAATTGACAAAGTATTAATTTATTATTTGAAAGAAAACTCCGTGTCTTATAGTCCTGTTGTACCAAAAAATAAATAAAAAAATACAGACGAATTGAAAACCTCCTCCTTTTCTTTGAAGTCGGTTAAAAACAATCCTACCTAATGTTAAGTGTTCATGTTCGTTAAGATCTAAGTTAGAAAAAACTATTCACTCTTATCTACATTTGAAGTCATTATGGAATATTGGAACGGAAACAAGCGCTGGCAATTTGTTCTGTCCAGTATATTATTATGTTGTGGCTATGAAGAATTAAATGTAGAATCGAATTTAGTCGTATCTATTAATTAACATGTTGCGATTTCTCACCTTGCGGTTGTTATACTGTTTTGTAACTGTCCCAATCTTCGTCTAATTCCTTTTCGCAACAGCGTCTAGGATCAACCTGTCAATCAGTCCACATGTAATTAATTATTTCGTTACCGGATTACGTTTACGTCATCGGAATTAGACTAATGATCTCACGGAACTATCGACCATGTGAGTTGTTTTGGCGTATTTGGGTTGAAATTGGTGTTATATTTTCTTACTTAAATTAAATTAAAGTTTGGATTTTTTTTACTGTTTTTATTAAAGAGTAGAAATCAAACTACATCCCAGATTATTCATCATTATATTTAACGAATATTACAGTATTTCCAATGCTTTTAACTTATTAAATCTTATACAGATTTAATCAAATTGCCGCCTTATTGGTGTTTCGATATTTTTGATTGATTTCCGTTGCACTTATCCATTGCAATGGTATTTACAGACTTTCTTAATTGTACTTTACGGACGTACACATCAAACGATTTTACATACGAATATGAATATAATCTGTCAATCATTTAACTCGTTATTTTGTTAAATGTTCGCATCGTGCAACACTGGTCATTTTACAGCCGAAATAATGACCTTTAAATATATAATTTTCGCGTTTCGCTAATGACTTAATATCACGATTCGTTATCTGTTGCACTTTGACATTTAAAGTGTTTAACAAAGTAATTGTGGAAGAAGGATAACTTCGAAGTTTTCGTGTGAACCGTACAGAATATTTCGTCCTAACAAAAAGAAGTAACGTTTTGTATCTTTTTGTGTACTCGAGAAAAATTTCTCCACGTGCTCGTTAATCATATTTAACCACAAACCTCATTAAACGTACATTTGTAATTGTCAATTTTGGCACTGTTGCTTATTAACGAAATTCTTGCGCTGCTTTCGATTCTATCCCTATCGTAATAAGGGTGTATTTCGCGTGTTCCCACGGCTATCAATACGGCGTAAGTGACGGCCGCAAGGAGTAGAGTTGCTAATTACTGCCTTATCATCAATCATCTTATTGATCGGTGACAAGGTGAGTGCAACAGTAGGGTGTGATGTCTCCGTTTTAATTGCAAATGAAACGCAATCTTACGATCTGGGCCGTTCGGTTCAGAATCGCTAATTGGTTAATCAATTATTCAGTGCCATTGACAGCTTTCGAGAGTATATCGGTGACATAACCGCCCTGACAAGTACTAACTGCGCCCACTTGTAATTGTATACCTTTATTTCATGAATTTTATATTTATTTACAGGTTTTTTCTGGCAAATTGCGACGGGTCTGTTAAGCGCGGTGCAATGTTGTAAATTCGTAACAATATTGTGAACGAAATTGTTGTGTTTTATTCATGCACATAATTAATAGTAGGTCATTAAATTAGGTATTACGTAAGTCATAAACGATCCTAAGGAGGAAAGGATATGCCTCTTTAGGAAAAGGCAGTTATAGGTAGGTTTTTCTATAAATAACTTGTGTAGGTACAGATGATTTTAAGGAAATTTAATAACATGTAAGAGCTAAATTTGGTTGATTTATACTTCAGTTAGTAGATGCTAAAGTGAACATATTTTCACAACTCTATATTGAAGGAGAAATCTTACTTTTTCTGTAAAGGGAGGTAAGAAGGGGTAGGGCCTAGAGGGAGGGTTAAGTAAAGGGTTAATAACATTTACCAAAGGCACCGAAGGCTTATAAATAATCACCGTATTAAAACGATGACCTTTACCGCGATAACTTATTGTTATTGATTCTTAACGATACATAATACCATTTTCTAAGTTGCATTCAAACATCGAATTTGAAATCACGATTGATGATTGATTGTTTTTTTGTATTTGACATTTGGGGACCAGTAACCCTTGGGATTGAGAACGACATTTTGTGCACGGTAATTGTTATCGGCAGATGGATATCGAACTCGTTTATGATGTAAGTAGCAAATACGCTAAGAGCGTGTATGAAAAGTAAATAGTCTTTGAGGAATGAGGATGCAAAAAAAATTGTGTTTCTATAGAGTGTCGTAAATGAGATTAAAATATTTACTTACTATGACTACTATAGTATACATATACATAAACTATAGTTTTGATATGTCCTTAGTAAACAACAGGAAAAAGTGTTTTGCGCTACATTGCATGCGTCCTTATCATCTTTACGATAATTATGTGCCGTCTCTTTCGTACTTTAAATAATCAACGGCCTAAATTGGGTGCTTAGAAATGTAATGGAGATTATTCTGTTAAGTAAATACCTATACAATACATACATACATACATAGGTATAGTAAAAATAAAATTTATGTAACACACATCGCATTTGTTTTTCTAAGTTCTAGTGCAATTTATTCAAGGAATTTCCGACGCGTTTCCTTTGCATGCCATTAAAGTAATTAAATTAACAAACTAAAGTTACACTTGTGAATAATTGTGTTATTTACCGCGTGTATCGGTTTGTTTATTTTTATATAACCACACTAGCTCACCTGGCAGACGTTATTCTTTTTGTTTCATAGATAATTTGATCAAATATGATTTACCTATGCCATAGTTGAACCACATTTACGTTTAATTTAACAGTTTTATGTTAACTATTTTCATAGTTTAAGTAATTCAATGTGATGAGCCCCTAATTTTAATTTGTAAGACAGTTAAAGTCTAAAATTAATTTTAGAACACTTTTGAGTTACCAGTATAAAGCCAAACCTTAGTTGTCATCTAACGTGTCTCGATTGCATTGTATTGAATTCTACTATTTAAACATACGCATTTGTCCCTTTTAACAGTAATAGAATACGATGACGCGTAACACGCACGACGATAACTTCGCAACGCTTCGTAGGCGACACTTTAAATCTTCAAACGTTACGCAATGCAAATTTGTATCGAAATTGAATTCGACATTTAAAAACGGTTCACACCTACCTATTGCCTACGCACCGATGTTTATTTTGAACTTAGCTTCAATTTGCGCGGAGTCGTTTGACTCTGCGGCCGTCGCGTCGACCGACTCCCGTCTTTTGGGGTCCGTGCATCAGAGGTCTGCGGTTGTATTTGGTGCTTGTCGTCGGCACATGTAAATTGGTTCAAATTGCGTAGGACGCGCCAGTAGGCGTGATAATTCCCTCGGCACACATAAAGAGTGGCGTGAGAGTGATCTAGCTCCCGAAACGTGCGGAGGTTTGCTTACGAATTACAGGGCGTGGGAGAGGTGAAAGGTCGGGAGTTTGGACTTTGTTTCTGATCTAACACTGATAAGTCAGGGAGACATTTAACACGCTTTCAAAGGTTACCGAAATTTATGCGACTCTTAAGTATCTCGGTATCAAATGTAAATTTATGTAACAGTTATTTATGGATATAACAATTCACTTACCTCTTTAATTCTGTGAGAAGCTAAAGATATCATAACTTTATCAAAAAATGATTAAAAAACAAAATGATAGATTGCCTACATTGTACGCGATCGAATAGCAGCGATCATGCAAATGTTCACAAAAATTATTACCGTCTACAATGTAGCGCAGATGGAAGACGGAGCCGATTATAAACTGCGTTTTTTTTATTTCAGGCCTACGAGCTATCTACTCTGACGGGTACACAAGTGATGCTTCTAGTCGCGTCCGAGACAGGACACGTATACACGTTCGCAACGAGGAAACTCCAGCCGATGATCACGTCGGATTCGGGGAAGAGGCTCATACAGACCTGCCTCAACTCCCCGGACCCGCCCACCACCAGCGAGCAACGGATGGCCGCCACGGGCTTCGAGGAAACCGAGCTCACGTATAACGTAGTTGACGAGGATATGAAGGTGAGACAATTGGCATACGCCGGCTCCGCTCAGTATCCCATAGATCACCACCCGTTGGCGTCTTCGCCGATACAGCAGTACCACCATCAGCATCCGCCCTGCCCCTCCCCACTCCCCATTGGCTCTCTAGGCCAGCCCTACTCACACGCACATCTATCGCACCCCCACATGTCCCACCATCCACAACGGTAGTTCAGATGGCACTAGAGTTAATCCCGTTTTGCTATTTAATTGGCGACGATATCGATCCCGGATACCGTCCGGGAATCGATTAGACTATCGGGATAGTCACGTTCTAGGTAAGCTTGTAAATTAAATCGATAAGAAGAGTAATATACATTTATAAAGGCAATAAACTATTTTGTTATTATATTTGTAAATAAGTACCCCTCGGGTTTATGTTTTCGCGTAATTGACATCTTAATTTTTGAGGATTTGAGTGGCCGAAGAACGGGTTTCTGCGACGCGGTTTGCGTAACGAATTTTCGAGTAATTACTGTTAATGATACCCGCATGTTGTGCGCAAGCGATTACATATCGACAATGACAGATAAATTTTGATAAAGATGGACTCCGGAGTGAATGCATATGAGTTTTCTCGAAAATCCGAAATCACAGTTAAATGGAGAGGAATCGGAAGCCTTACAATTCATTCGTAAACAAACAGCTTAACAAGCGGTAGTCAATCTTATCCACCTTTAAAGTTTCCATTCCAATCTATTACTTTGAAATCAATTTGGCTACAGTCGTTTAATAAATCATTCATCTGAGAATCCTGTCAATGATATTGATGATGGACGTGGAAACGCTGTCGAAAGCTATAGAGCTGTGATCGGTAGCAAATAATAATGTTTGAAATGAGTTTGTAATTATCGTTAAAAACCGGTTGCAAGTTTGAAGAGTGACGCCTCAGAAGCCGAAGCGGGCGAGCACGCTCTTATTGATTCGTTATGATGAATGAATCGGTCTTTCATTAGACGTGTAGTAATAGGTACCGATACGCTTGATCTTAATTACTTAGATAAATCTTTGAAATAAGAAAATCTGTGGAATGAAGTTATTACATGTTTTAAAAATACTAAAAACAATTACGTCTTCAAAATTTGTCCATTAGTGGCTTACAGCAGTGATCTTATCTAGCCTCCGGCTAGAACAAGGTAATAGATATTTCGCTGTGCACACTTGGATTGGCATTTGTATGTGAAAAGTATTAGCCTCAGAAAACTAGCAGCTCATGGATATAATTTATGAGCTAGTGCTCAACGTTAAGTTTTGCTACCAGTTTCCTTATCCATCCAATATTCGACCGCGTCCGTTAACGCTCCCGCTTAACGTAGCCAATAAGTCGTACTTACGATCGTTATAAGCCGCAGGGCTATAACCGCTCCAAGACTCCACAAGACATAAAAAGTAAAACGGCTAAGTTTAGAAGAAGGATTTATTTGGTCTTTTATTACGTTACGTAGATAAAATATTTATTAATGCCACCGCATCAGACCGATTCCAACCGTTCATTATAGCGTATCGGCGACGAAAATAGACGACGCTGCCACCAGTTTATCCTGGCTTTAAAAATGCAAAGAAAGAAAAAAAGTCTTCAACAAAGTAGCAGGTGTTGTTTGAAACTAGAGGCAGTTTCTAATTATCGAGAGGGCTTCGTTGCCACCGGACTAAGAGCCACATGATCCGGATTATAAACAAATTGAAAGTTACTTTCTTATTATCCCGAAAATGATTCTCTAAAATCTTCGTATCAAATTCGACGTAACACTAAACGAGCATCGTTGTTCCGTAAATCTTTTTAAGTAACGCCAAGTTCCTTTCAATTACGCTCCTGTAAATCTATAATTTAAATCTGCAACCGGACCACTAGTAAATTTCTTATCGAGCTTAGTTTGTACGACATAAACGTTGCTTAATAGAAGATCGATGTATGCTACTGTGCTAGTATTGCCAAATGCGGCGTGTCCAGCATTCGATTCATCAATGAGGCCCGTCGATTCGATTCATCCATTAACGGCGAACCCACCTCGCGCCGCTAATCGGACACTATTTATTCATCGATTTGTACTCAGTGGCCGATCTCGCTGCCGTCCCATCGATTGCGCCCGACGATTAATCCTCGCACCTCATTTGCATATCGTTTTAATTTCGAAGCCATCCGGCGCCCACCGAGCCTTCGCCCCCGACCTCGAATAACGCTTGTCAGCTTTGATATGTTGAAATCGATTACGTCGATTCTCTCGTTTCGCGCTCGCCTCGATAAAAATCTCCCGTGCTCAGGTGGGCCGGCCGTGTTTGACGTGCAGGAATAACATGTTCGCACCGACATGCCCGCTCATTGTTCACGCATCGGCGATAAGTCTATCCGATTGAAATATTCACTCAGTAATTATGATTTCGACTGATAACATCCTCCGATGAATGTCTCTCTAAATCGTTTCTTTATTTACAATTCTGAATATCTCGTAAGTACAAGATTTTCGTGACTGACTTAAGCCGTTCTCACGCGAGCTTAGGTCGTTTGAATTCAGCGGTATTTCCTCTTTTCTGGGGCACGGTGTCTTCTTTTATTGTAAGTCATGCACATAAATATGATGGTTAAGTATTCAGGGAGCGTAACGGGTGAGGTCTGGCGCGAATGTATACGGAATTAGCCCTGTTCCCGCCTGCTGCTCGTAGGATGCAGATGCTCTTGTGCATGAATTAGCGGTATAAATGTGGAATTCGGTCAGTGCCCTCGCTACGAGCAGATCTCCTAATCTCGCCTTCGCCGTCTCGTTGTTTCGTAATACCGCAAAACACACGATTTCGCTTTCAGTACGCGGGACTTCTTTCTCAAATTCCGCGGTGGATGCTTTTATTCTGTTTCAAGGCACGTCTCGTCCCTAGTTTGAAAAAAGTGCCGCCGCTATAAGAGTTATCGACACGAGTCGTAAATTCTCGGTGTTTTTTAGATGTTGACAATCTCGGGCCCGCCTCTCCGATGGGCCGGTGACTCACGCGCGTCCATAACGTATTCCGCGCGCTCGCACGAGACGCGTGCGTCTCTTCTAGACGTCGCTCAGTAATCGCTCGTTAGTCTTCTCGCACCTCGGTTTATTAACTTATCAATACTATTGTTTTGATAAACGCCCGAGACGCAATTTCTGTTGACTCATCGTATTGTGTGGCTAATGTGGCTACATAATTGTCCGCCTGTAAGCCGATTGGTCTTGTGCAAGCCTGACGTGTTTCAACAATGAACCTAATTTGACTAATAGGTGCGTTGTAATCGTCACCGCGTGTGGTTTAAGGATTAACTACAATATCATCGGCACCACTCTCTTCGTCGTTCCTTACGTCGGTTAATGAACGCTTTTCTAAAGCTATTGTTCTAGTTTTTGTTTCTTTTATAGTTTTCTTATCTTGATTTAAGATTGTATGGGCATTAATATCGGCTTTTAGAGATGTCGTAATTTATGCGTTACTGCCGCAATTATGTCTAGCGTGTAATAAAAATTGTATCTCTCGTCATAACTTATTTTTTGTTCGACGACTTTCAAATTTATGTTTGAAAGTCTTTATCAAAACAAACGATCTCATATTTGTACAATTGGCAGCACTATTAAGAATGTTATTTACCGTCGTAGGTTCGCCTTGTTAGTGCAGTAAAGTATGTTAACTGTGGCTATAATTTTCTTAAATTTGACGTTTATTTTGGGATTAATTATACGGTTAAGCCGTTGGCCTAAAATCCACAGCATCGCGGCGTAGAGCGTCGCGCTCGCCGATATCATTAATTTATTATTCCGCGCGTGAACGCTCCGTCGCGTCGGCTTGAATTTTTTTTTAATTATTAAATGTTTGCAAAATTCACATTAAATGATCGGCCCGGCCCTGTAATTAGCGGTGTACCGACCGACCACCCTGGCGAAAGATGTATGGACCCACCGTAAATCCTCTATAAGGGTAATAATCGCATAACCGCCTTCACTGTGTCACCGATTGCGGTATAAATGAAGAGATTCGCCAGAATAAGGTCGAGTCTGGTGAAAATTTCCATGAGTAAAACCGTGCAACCGATTCGCTCCGTGTCATTTGTGCAATGGACCGATATTGATTGTGTCTGCTTCGGACAATTGCAGAAATGTCTTCATCATCTCACCGCAAGTACTAATAATTGAACAATCGTATTACTGATTATTACAGACCTTTCGTGTCAGCCCCTACAGTTAGGCATCAATAAAGTTACGATAACTGTAATTTTATCCTTTGGATTGGTATTTATTATCGTCATAACACTTCGGCAAAGTATCATTACAGTTGCTTTTCATTTCGTATTTATTCTCGTATTTGATTCATATTTCCCTATTTTACTTAATAAGTGAAACAACGCTTGAGAATTCTTACTGTGAAATTGTGTTTTAGTTACTGCGGGTGGTCTTAAATCTAGCTTACTACATTCTTAAGTAAGTTTCTAGAGAGTACATTAAAAGCCGATTACATTGTGAATGTTAAGGAACAGCAAGAGTTGCGAGCGAAGAATGTCTTACGTAAAAGTGGGTCACGATTGACTTAGAGGAAGCTGGAGGCGTCATAATGGATTGATGGGAGAGTTCCGACCGTGGCGCGGCGGGCGCGGTCGGTATTATTTTAGGAGTTGCGTCCACTCCTTGTACTATTACGGCAGACCTGAGCCCGCGCCGTACTGTTGCATAATTCAGGCACGAGCTCCGCCGTTTGCATTCCGATACTTGATACGTGCTTTCACATGTATTTATGGACGAGATTTTGTGTCTCCGTAATGTTTGCCGAATAAATAAATTGTGTAGGCATAAATACAATGGGCGAGTCGGCGTCTTCGCTCGTTACGTCGGCGAATGTAAAGTCCGAGTTGGCTTCTTGGGTCGCCCGCTTGTCAACCGTTGAGATATTTCGCGGGGAGTTGATGGGACCGCTTATATCGTTGTTTAGGGCCTTCGTTACACCCGCGGTTTATGTCGCCGCTTACAAATTGGCGTGCGGACTCCGGATAGCGGACTGGCCAGTATCGCATTCGCAAATTTTCTGCGGAGAATTATGCTTACATTGTATTCGTATGCTTTGACACGTCAATATCCGTTTTGAGCACTATTATAAGGGCGAGAATCTCATTGTTATTGTGAAGGATACATTTATTGTCTGATGCTCGTGATAAATTTACGCGATTACAATAACACACAGTCAACAAGACAAGTTATTGCTTTAACAATTTTTTCACAGCAACTTGATTTTGTTTACTTATCCTTTTAATAGATACCATGTTTATTTACCTTTCTAGAATCACAGCACCCACCTACGCATTACATTCACCAAACGGAATGCTAACAAGTTATCGTAGAGAATGGAAAGCAAAACACAACGATGAGATATTGTCTGAGCACAACACGTGTACGTCATTCGTAAGCGCGTTGGAAAGAAAGCGTCTGTCTCACGGCGACATCCTAGAATCGAGTGCCAACTAATCCGAAATCCTAACATCATTATCTCCAGCTCGTATCAGGCACGATTCTGCTCACATCTCGGTTACCGCAATTCTAATGATTTACTGCGGAGGTCCTCCTTTGTATGCACTGGACATGACGAGTTTCGTATGCAAGGTGCGACTCCGCTATCCCGTGCCCATCGCATCCAGAAACTTCCGCGACGGACCGTCCTGATTGCTCTAATTGAAATTTATTCCCTGCTGTATTCGAACGCGCTCCGTTTCCCCAATGCGCGAGACTTAACTCCATTAGATTAATGAATAACCACGCATCGATTGTTACAGCCTGTTTAGTTATGTATGCGCGTTCGCGTTTATGCGATCTCGTTTACTGGATTGACGCGGGACGCGCCTCATCCATTATAGATCGAGCCGGGACCGTATCCTCCGGTATCCTCTCGATGAACGCGCCCGACATCTCGGTCATTTCGATAATTGGACCCGCGATTATGTTTCCAGTTGCGCAATCCGCAAACATCTGCGATAGATCCCCCGATCGGAATCCGACGATTGCGTCATTCGCTCTCTGATTTAATCCGAGTCCAATTAAGAGCTTTGCTTGTAATTTCATCCAGGAGTGAGCCACAAAGTAAACGAATGCCGGTATAAGATCATTATTTCTGTTAACTGCCACCATATTGCAGTTAATTGTGGATAGAATCGATAATTCTCGAGTTGAATCGAAGTCGATTTCACGACGTTCGCCCGAGTAGCCGTCGGACGCGAGTGGAAGCGAGTCGATTGATTCGCTGAATCCAAGTCGGCCCACTTCCTAAAACTAGACTGGGAGACGCAGATGGTTAAAATTAGGTCCGCCGGGAATAGCGTAAACTGGTGCGTGCCTCGTCACCGTGCGCCGACTGCCCGCATATTGTGTTACACAAAATCAAATCCAAAAGATCCATCTTCACATCGCATTCAACCATTTTTATATTTCCTAACATCGTTCTTAAGGCTACACCTGCAGCAAATTATTACGTTATTTCCATAATTGCATCTGCAACATAAACATCAACGATTATTATAAACGTTCATTTCGACCTCATTTTTGCAAAATTTTCCGCTGCATTTGTAATAACTTGGTTTTAATTATTTCAGAGGTGTTCATAATAGAAAGCTTTTAAAAAGTCAGCCTATTATACCGATGCTGAAAGTCTTTAAATTGAAAATTATACACTTTGGTTTTAACAGGAAAATTAATGTAGATGTGTATCTTTTTACACGAATTTAGGCTGAATATAAATCTGGGATGAAAATAGTATTTAAATTCAAGAGACAATGAATCAAATTTTTCATGGCGGACGGACGTTTCTCAAAAGCAAGATGACGGTGAATTTTTAAGATTATTGTTCACGAACGCAAACAATGTTTTCTTCTGTCATCGAAAGAATACACAAGTTATCGGTCATCCTTTTGTATCGCCATCTCGACGCGCCGTTTCGGCGATTCCGGTGAGCGATCTCATCTCGTGCGAACATTACAATGCGGGTTCAGTTAGCGACGCCGGTCGGCCCGATGATAGTCGACTAGAATTGGACGTAGTCCGTAGAGTTGGAAGCGCCGCTATAAATTCAAACTAGGATCTCAGCTGAGGCTCGACCGTTAGCGCGTGGGAAATGATTGGGTCCGTTGTAGCCGGTGAGGCTTTGTTAGGACGATTGTCCACTGGAGTGGTGTAGATGCGGCGATAGGCCGCGTGTAGTGCTTGCGCTACAACCGGTGACAGCTACGTGGGAAAGGCCGGGATCGCGTGCACACTTATTTGGATGATATTGTCATACTGTTGTTCGGATTTATGGCACAATATCGTGTGCGTGCTCGGAGTAATTCGATCTTGTTCTCGGCCTGTGATTGTATGCTTCTGTTTGGTGTAATTTTTCGATGTCGAAGCTTGACCTTTTATTTTGTTTTGTTGACACTATTGTTTAAAGCTACTGGCCGGAGCCAGTTATTTTTAAAGCAGAAAAGAATTCAAGGGCCATGTTTAGTTTGTAACAAGTTCCGTTGAACAAGGTCAGAAGAATATAAACAATTTCCAAGCCCGGATTCTCTGCGATCCTACCTCACGCATTTTCGTAGTAGCGTCTAAACAAAAAGTAAAAATAGACAACGATAGTGGGACAGCAAACTGTGCATCTGAAAAAGGCATGAGAAGAGAATTCAACTACGTTTATGGCGCTCGACACCGCACTTCATGTGTTCAGTTTTTCCTTACATCCATACGGTCTCGTAACTTATTCCGAATGCGTTCGTGTGTTGGCCGAAGTATAATATGATGGCTATTGAGTTTTGAAAACAAATGTATGTGAGCAATCCATCTTACTTTTTCCTTTCAGCGTCGCTATCGACGCGCTTAGAGCTTATACAAACACAGCTTTCAAATGCTAATCCAACGGACGTGCCTCGAATTAGTTCCGCCGGCCCGCTTGAACTACGTGGGAAATGTCCGAAACTAACTTGGAAATCCTAATGTACATTAATAAGCGCATGTTTTGTCTTCCATGACTAACTCTGACAGTGTCCAGCTGACCCGAAGACATTTAACTTTTAGTTTACAAATATTAGACTCAAAAATGGTTAGGTTTAAATAGACTTATTCTGGAGGTAAGCTAATAATAATGACGTAATCCTTATTAATGTAATTGATTGAAATATAACATAACAGAATAATAGAAATTCAAAAAAATCTATCAATTGACTTAATTCTTTCTAATACGTAATCTCGAGATCATAATCATTCCTTATTTGGATAATAACATTGTTATGGTATTTTAAACGGTTAAACAGTTTCACAAACGGAAGCGCACAGCGTGTTAACATAGTCGTAACTTTCTGTTCGATCTCAATCAGTTCCTTAATAGTTTATTCTGTAATAGCCATTTCTGTAGTCTGTACAGACTTATCAATTGTCATCATCGCCATAAAATAGATTATCTGTCTCAAATAAATTTGTTATCTTTAACTTCACAAACATGAATAGTCTATCAATCTAATCGAAATGGGTCATTGCATAACCAGTCGTGGTTTGTTTGTGTTTTTGAACAATTGACCTTATATGGCCACCTACAAGCGGTGATATAATCGCTCTGTATTGGCTCATAGTGGTGGCGCGTAGGCGTCGTCCTTCCTAAACGCCGGCGCCCGTCGCCTTTGCATAGACAATTGTAAGAAGTGTTTTTGTGACCGATCTCTTTATAGTTTTAAAACGTTTCCTTATTAAGGGTTTATGTTTTCAAACATGAATCCGAAATACTCTGCTGTAGGTAAACAAAATTTATCAAAGTGTATTTAGTATTATCGTAAAAATATATGATAGCGAGATGAAGTTCAGTAAAGTAATTAATGCATCATTAGGAATATAGCCGATGGTTGAATGTCGAAATGTTTTGTATTGGACATGCTTGCTTCCGTATCATATACCTACATCTTTAAATCGTAGCTGCCTTGTCTACTGCTCGGCTTGTGTTTCACGCACGTGCGTTTCCACTGCTCTCAGATGATTTATGTATGACCGGTATACGTGTACTAACTAGGTGTACCTACCTACCTACTCCAGAAATATTGTGATCAACGCAGGCCCGGTACGTGTCGTGAATGAGAATTCGTGTAATGATACATTGAGTTTCATCGTTTAAACGTCAGCATCGACCGCTATCTCGTTAGTATCAAAATTACTGTCATTAACGGGAGGCACCGTTTCTGTATCAATCGCTGGATGATTTGCTATGGTTTTTTGTGGAAGATTAAATACTGCTTTAATTATATTTGTAATCAAAATCATGTATTGGTCCAATTTGTTTTCATACTGATTTATCATGGATGTTAAATCTTAACCCAATCACCAACCTGAGCATCGAACTTAAAATTCTTTGAACTGCGGTCCAAATTGGTAACTATTACAAAATGCAACTAGTAAAGCTGTTAATTTCTTATGTTTAACTTTTATGCTACAAGTATATCAAATACATAGTTCCCACTAGTCTACACGTTAATAAATACTTTAAGTAAGAGTAACTGAATTTCATTACCCTTATGTTTATCTTCATATTTTCTGCTGTCGTAGAAAGTCAATGTATGCAAATGCGTTAATTGAAGGTCCGATAGTAAATACTACGGCGTAGGAAGCGCGCGGATTCCGAACATAGCTACTTGGAGATCGGCACACTGGCCGGTGTACGTTACGGATGCTGTGACCACGACTTTTTCTTCTTTTATAACTTACAACACCTCATTAACATTGTTCTGTGTTCTCGTTTTGTTCGGAATTTAAATTAAATTCAACATTCGAATTTTGTGATGAATTTCGTGAACGTTGTCATGCTAAATTGGATTATAAAACGTCAGCACTATTTGTTATAGGAATTGTTATTGAGTTATTTCGTTATCAAGTATAATGAATTAAGCATTAAATATATTTAACTGTCTCAAGCATTTCGTAATTCAACGTAAGGTAATTTTTAGGCATAAAAATATTGAGGTAAATTTAACACAAAAATCATTTTGTAAATTATCGTATCTATCTATATTGGTAATCCGCATTTTATCCGACACAGTCTTTAATTCTGGTAACTCTCAAGTTGCGACATATAGTGCAAGTGACGAGCCTCAGTATCCTGTTGATTGGCAAGCCAGTAATTTATGTCGACAAACCTGCCCTATCGCACAATTTATATTCATACGTTTCACCTTTCTATCAGCGACTGTTGAGCTTTAACTTGATATTCCAACTAACGGAGTTGTATTAGATTATTTTCATTCTAATTTTATTTGCAGTGTGAATTATACACTGATTTGTGCTATACGAATTTTAGTACCCTTTGACAAAAGTTTCGAGTACTTGAAATATCGTTGCTATGTGATCATTAGAATTAAACCTAAAAGCATTTAACTGTCTTATCTTTGTTGGTTTGTACACCGCAATTCAATTAGCAGACAAATTATCATCAATAATTACTTTTTCGTTTTTATCCTCATAAAATATAAATTCTACTTTATATAATCTTCGTCCCTTAATGCTCGTAATTACCTGATATTCAGAAGTTACATCATTTTGGACTTTCCATTTATATCCATATTCCTCATAATTAATATCTAGAATGACGCGAACAACGGCCACGTGTTTTCCTATTTCTGATAACGTTTTAAATGTTCTTGTTACATCTTCCGCCTACCTACAGCAATTAATAATTCAATCAATTATTGAGCACAATTTTCGCCATTATATCAATATTAATGAAACTATAAGTTTCCTCTTAATATGCTCCATAGTAACAATCGAATTGTATGATACATGTAACAAGTCACCCAAATTTTCCTTGTTCTGATAGCCTAATTTGTGTTTCTACTTGGTACCCGAGCCTGACTCAAAATACAAAAGTTTAACTGATGTATCCTCATACATGATTACGAAAAATAATAATTGCACAGCCACCGTATCACATTCCCTTTTGCGGTTATAAGTATTTTAGTACCAATTAATTTTATAAAACTAATGTAAATCCGTTTAAATATTAACGAAGGTTCTGCGAATACAAAATTTTAATATGATCCCTACAATAAACTTAATTTTAAATATGATTAATTCTTAACTGTACCGAACTGATTTCGGGGCGATTCGGCACGGAACCAATACTTATAACAATTTCTTAAAGTCTGCGAAGGGACGTGACTCGAATATCGTAATTTTGAAACACGCCTTTTAACGGAATAATGACCATACTTTTCTCAATGGACCCACACGTGAACCTACTGATGTAGCAATGTTCACTTGTAAGAGAATTCCAATCCTCGATTGCGTCACAGAATCGAAAGTGGTCATAAACTAAAGAGCCTTGGCAGTGTTGTATCGTGTTCTGTTGATCTGTGACATTGGGGATAGACTGCTCCCTCCCGCTTACTCTAAAGCAATTTTGTTTGTGTTAGACGAAGACGCAATGCATTCAATCTCAGGCTCTCACTTCCGTCCGCCTACGGCGAAGCAGGCGCCGCCCACGCCATCAACAATAAAAAATTGCAAGCCGGTGGTCTTCATATCGATTGTATTGTCCGATATGGCTTAAACAGTTTTTCTTTTTAATAATCCAATGTGTTAAATAAGACTCAAGATTGTGTTTATATGTGCACTTAGAATAATGGTGCATACGTGATACGGTTCGGTCATACGGTGGATATAACAAAAGGTCAAGTCTACAATTTTTTAAGATTGCTAAATTTTTACCGTACTCCTAGTTTTCTGTTTAATAAGTTATCGTGAAAATAGAAATTTGTTTAGAAAAATGCGTCAGTCACGATGACGTAATTAAATTTAAGTATTTCATACTTGTACTTATTGCGGAAAATTGTGGTTTTCCCTATTAAATTAAAATTACATAATAATTTAAATGACCAGAGTCAAGGAAATAATATGAAATATTATAAATATAAATTAGAAAATGGATGTAGATTGCCCTCATTTCTTTTTTTAAAGAACATTTGTGGAGCCAATGCACGAATGACATCAACATGTAGGTGGCGCTATAAACCGTACGTGAACACCACACAATCTTTCGAAATGGCGATTGTCCTTAAATTATGACTTAATTCCGAACGCCTCTCCGTTGTTCTGTTATCGTGGATTTCGCTTAACGGTACCAATTGCCACTTTAAAGTCACGAACTTGCAAAAAAATTGTCCGGTTAATGATAACCTACGTTGTGGCAGATCTGATAAGTTATTGTAGGGCTTTGGGAACTTATATTTTAAGGTTTTCCCTGAGATTGTCTTAACTGTCTTCGTGTATATTTTGGGTTTAGCTTATTGACGAATTATATTTCTTATCTTTGTATTTCTAATTTCTGATTAGCTTTCTATCCTCTATCTATAGTTTTTAACTACTAGGGGTCAATATACTAATATTTCATAAAAAGCAAGTTATGATTTACCAAGTTACGACTACGTAAAGTCCGACTCAAATCCTCATAAATTTAAAGACGGGCAGAAGGTTATTATCATAAAATCGTCATAAATAGTTGACATCGGGAAGGAACAATACACAGTAGCCAACAGACCCTCAGGAAACAAACGAACAAACAAATATCGCATGAAGAACGTGACTCGATTTACCAAATCAAACGAGAAGCGAGGCTTGCTGTGAGACGACTTGTTTTACCGCGGAAGTATGAGAGATATACGAATGTCACCAGTCACCACAAATGTTTCAACAAAAATAAAGACGGGATTATATGTAAATATGTCCAAGCATTTACCTGAATACAGTAAGATAATTTTAGCACACACTTCTGTAGTCGTTCTATTAAGAATGATATAAAGTTAAATTGTAAGTGCTAGTATGTTTTTTAAAGTTGTTTTTTTTGCGGAACTCATTATCAAACAATATGCCAGTATCCTGACAGCCACAGTATTGCCCATGATACAGTAAGCTTTAATGAAGGCCTAAATATTTTTAGGATGTATTTTAAGATGCTAAATCTCTCATAAATATATTTTGAAATTAGTTTTATTGAAAGACTTTGTCCTTGCTTACCAAATAAACTCGTCGTTATGCCACGGTGAAACAAGTCTTCTTCTACGGTTAAACAATTTACGTTCGCTATGTAAATGTTTGTTTATAATTTCGCGTTATTATTTTATTAACTTTAAGATTTACTTTAATGCATTTTACTCGATTAATTCTCAGGCCATTAAGCAAGTGCCATCGTCTGTCGTAGTTTGTAAGTACAACGTGGTTGATATTCCAAGGCATCGATTATATTTTAAGTCCTATTCGTCCTCATCCTCTTCCTTCCAAACTATTTCCGAGTCCATCTTCATATACAATATTACCTTTATCTTTTATAAGCTGTGTTGGAGCTAAAACACCCGGTGCTACTGAAACGGTCTTTACATCTCTTATTAGGTGATCTCTATTTACATTAAAATTGTTCTGATTTATATTTAATGGTAAATATTAATATATTTTTATACTGTAGTTAATTGTTAGTGGCGAGCCCTGGACGGGCGTAGTCGCCAGCGTCATTATTGATACCTGTATCGAGTAACGTAACATTCCCAGTTTGCGCTTTAGTATCCATATAACAGTGTTTGTGATCCATCCAACGTGTAACGACTATATTAGTTAAGGCATGATGTGTGTTTACTGAATTCACTTTTACAACTGTTGAAATTTTCACTAACGCTTTGTCAATCAAACGAAATGTACTGGTGCTAGATGTTTATGTATTTTCTGTTGTTGTTATACTAGCTGATTAAGGAAACATTGGGCCTTTGGGTAGGTTGTTTTGATTACTATGAAATTTATAGTATCAAAGTGACCTACTTACTGGTTTGTATGATTTACATGGACCATATTGTCAATTATTAAATAAAGCGTTAGTAGTTCGTCCAATCAGTCTGGTATTTAATTTTTTAGATAGCAGATATTTCATCGCACTATAATAGTATATTTAGAATGATTGGACCCAGTGATTTTGATGTTGAGACATAATAATTAATGAATAATTTAGTTTTAAGCAATGATTGATGTATCCTAACATTTGGCGTGAACGATAAGACTGTGGAACAGTGTTTTCTTAGTGCCTTATTATCAGAGTGAGCTGAAATTAGTACCTTAGTACTTAAAATTAATGAACTGTCCATTCACAGTATTATTTTATGGATTGTCCAAATATTTGATGAAATCTTAGTATTTGGCAAAGTGAAGTGAAAGGTCTGGGACAATTCGGTTCTTAATTTATATTGATTGGTTAATGTTTGTAGTTCTCTTCACTGTACTTAAGTTAAAGTTAACCAATAGCTAGTCGACTCGGTGGATATGAAACTATCTACACACTTAAGTGGGATTTCTGTAATATTTTTACATTTATCTGATTTAAAACAAGCTGTTACATCTATAAAATCCGCTTAAGAGTAGCAATTTCAGAGCCCAGTTGAAATATGCAACGAATTTCGTTGGTTGGTAAACCGAAGTACTTATATTTTAATTTATTTTGAAATTAGAAGTCGAGTTCTCAATGTATTTTAATTATTTTTCACTTCAACTATTTTTATTGCACAAATTTTAGTAATTATGGAAACGATTATACATTGTGAATTAGAAATCCGTGTTCTGACGTAATTCGTAGTTAATTACTACATTATGTACTTAATCTGAAATTGATATAATTAATTCTGGTAATACCAAATAATTAATGGATAAAATGAAAAGCCTGTAGGAAAAATCATTACAATATTTCTTTTCGTTTGCATTGGTGGTACGTTATCATTGACGTCATTGACCATAAAATGGTTTCCTTTGACAGGAATATGACAATTATTGGACTCATATATCCTACAGCTTTAGGACCTATTCACACGTGCGACCGGTGCGACATGTCGCATCATGTGACAATATGCGTAACAATCAAAATTTTGTCGCGATTATCGCACGTGTGAATTTGAACTTAAGGTACTGTTATGTAGATCGTGCATATTAGCGACTTTTGCAAACGATAGTAATGTAACCATATTACCATAAATGCCAAGGTTGCCGTGCATCATTCACATACACAACACCAATAAAACCTCCAAAACATATATTTAAATACGAAATTAAGTTTTTCGACGGGCTTTCATTGCATTTTGAGGCGATTATTCACGGTCCGCTGATAAATGTGCGACGCGCAATAATTCAATTCTCGTTTAAAAGTTTGTTCGTGTACACGCGCGAGTACTCGCCCGAGTAGCTCGTATCAAATTTATACCAGTCATTAATGAAATTCAGTGTTTTGAGACGTCGGCGAGTATTCGTTTGTTTACACGTAAATTACAGTTATAAAGTAAAACAAATATTTTTT
>LGAG01000247.1:212948-236964 GCA_001278395.1 Lerema accius
ATGTTATTTGTTAGGTTCAGTAACTAGACGGCTTGCAGATTATGATTATAATTCCCTTGGAGTACCAGTAAGTTGCAAATTTCGTCATGAAAGACAGTAAAATATTGGTTAGTTCATTGAAAAGAATGAGTAATGTAGTTATTTAATTGCTCATTTGAAGTATCAAATACACAAGTACACTTCAATCAATAATATTGTTATTAGTCAGTCACAGAACAAACTTAAGACGTAATTCTTCTCTGCACAATGTGATCTTATGCAGGTTTGATGTTTATAAAAAGTTTAATATACTATCCAGAAGGAAAACTATCTTTAATGATCATAAATTGTTTAGTTTTAGTTTAATTTGACTAGATTTCTTCACTTACTATGACTTAAACGTTTTTACCTTTGTTTTACAAAATTACTTTTAAAAAGAGCTAGAAAGTTTGGAGTAAGTTAAAAATTAATATATTTCGGAGTATCGACATAACAGTCATATGACGTAGAAAATGAGTATATCACATGAGTTAATTAAACGTGAATTTATACGCACATTTTTTGCGATAGTCGTAATATTATCGCTTATCGCATTTCGCTAGCTATCAAGCAACTGCTGTATTATCTGAGGCACTTTAAAAGGAGAATGTATTTTGTTTTATTCGATTGAAGATTCAGTAGTGCTTACATAATAAGTGTTCTCTCTTGAGGATATGAAAATTGATCGGTGGAGCCTCTTGATTTTATTATACTTTCGCTTGCTTCAAAAATTCAGTTAAATTATCTCTTATACAGTTAAAGATGTTCTGCTTAACTGGAATTTTATAGAAGTAAAAAATTCTAGATATGACTTTTTGACTTACGTCTTGGACTTTGCAAGGAAACTTGATTTATATTCTTTTATATATTCCGCAAAATTAGGTTAGGTTCATAACATTCGGAGTAGAGAGGACTCATTTCATTTTTACGAGTTTTTGAGGGAAGTATTACTGAAATTCTTTCGAGGATTCGAGAATTCCAATTCAAATAAATTTAATAGAGCCTTATGCTGCGAGCTACATTCAAACCTACGAGGTCTACTGGCGGATTTAATACTTCATTATTGACAACTCATATTGGCTTAAGTCACTCCTGACTACCCAAAATCATTTTCAATTCAATAAATCATTCGTATTCTTCAGATATTCACACAGTTCCCTATGAACCTTACATTATAAATCCTGTCATACAAAAAGTAATAATGGTTGAACACCCATATTTAGGATACTAGGTAATTAGATAGGTAAATCATTTGAAACGATCCTTCCCTCTGACCTAACAAAAGCTTTCGCAAAATACCCAGTAAATTACACCCTCGGTTTAAAATATCAGCGGTGAATAGCTTATTTTTCCACCTTCATTAAGCCGTATATTAATGCCGACACGAACATTATCAGCTGGGGTCAGTGTTAATGTATCTGTTTAAAATATTGTGACGTTTTGTGAATAATCTCTGCTACGTGAGTTTACTATATTAAACCGACCATTCCGCCGTGGTCTCTCTGAGCCTTTATTTTAACACTTGGACATGAGCGGTGTATGAGTAAGTTATCAGGGATGTGCCAAATGGGTTATTTGAAGACGAGTTCTACCTTTTTTACCCCCGACGCAAAATAGGGGTGTTATGATGAAGCGGTTTCATTTTTTTTTGTATTAAAGGTATTAACTTATTTGCGAGTGTTCTTAGACTTCTGTGATGAAAATCTGTTAAGTCGTTTGGCTGTGGAATAGATGCACTACATAATATAACATTTTTCTTTAATGCGTACTTGCGTAGATAAAGATTGGTGTCCATGTATAGGGAGCGGTGCCTTATCATTAGATTTGTACACTTGAATGAACATTTAAAGTTAATACACAGTAAGTATACAGGAGGAAAAGCAAAAGACAATCTAGACGATCAATCTAGACAATCTACTTACGCGAAAAGCTAATCTGAAACTGGTATTTTGTACGTGTGTAAATATAAATTTAATTAAGATGAATCAGAAATATTTTTGGTCAATTTATTTTTACAGAAAGAGGATAACAATTATCGAGAGTACGTATGTATGTATGTCCATTTTATTTTGCTCGGTCTACAACCTAAACAGATTGATGGAAAATCATAACCTATGAGGTTACATTGGATTGCACTGCGTTGTATGAACGATATAATATGAAATAATTTAGTACCCATTTTGTTAGTAATAGTTTTTATATTCAATTACACAAGTTATGATTATTAATTTTGTCTTATTTTTAAAGCTTAAAAGATTACGTGGTTACTGATCGCCACAGGAGTTAATTTGACTAGAAAAAAAAAGTTTTTTTTTAGATTCAGTGTTAAGATAGCAGCCCTAATGCAAGTCGATGTATCGTATTAACGTGGTCCAGTAATTTCTCTCGATGATAGTCGTTTCAATGGGTAGGATTTACAGCGAAACGTGCGCCACTGGCTCGTCTAGTGCGGACTTTATTTGACTGTGCGCCGCGCGGCTGGTTCTAGCCTTCTAGTGCGTGAGGTCACCGGTTCTCAAAGTTTGTTGGACGGGATCCTTAGGAAAAATTACAATAAAAATGCTACACACTTATAGCTGCTCAGTAGGATTCCCTGTGTCGTTGGTGCATAAACACTAAAGCATACATAAACATATCCAGGCTGGAAAAGAAAATTATAATTCATCGTTTAAGTTTACGTCTCGTTGAGAACCGAACCCAGGAGTCAAGTATTAAGTTACTTAAAATAACTTGACATAATGATTATAAGGAGTGGTTGAAACCGCCCAAATCGTCCCTTGGTATTATAAATACCATATCATTCTCGCTAGAGAACAGACTCATCAAAAATATTTTCAATATTTAATGCTATCTTCATTAACGATTCAGTTTGCAAGGATTTGTACCCTTCCAAATATCTCTGGATTACCGCACACTTTGAGAATAGCTGTCCTGTAGCAATAGGATAATCACAATGGCCACGTGCATTTGCATGTGAGTATTAATCCTGGCTGAAGGACGTTTCGCCGACAACGATCCTTTACTGCGAAGACAAATAGGCCCGTTGAAACTGTCTTACTTCGTCACACGATTAGAATGCTACTGCTATTCCTTTGAGGCGATGCGAATCTTTGCGATATTTTGAAACAATAAATACACGGGTAGATACTTCCGCTAAAGGATATGCGTCATTAATTTATTGTATAAAGTTTACTTATTTATTGTTTCTCTCTCCCCACTTCAGTCAGCAAAATTAAGTCCTTACTAACTTTTAAGCGAAGACCTTGCTTCGTTAAGTTTTACAAGTACATACATTTATTTCATGATGAGCGAGACTATTTCTCCCATTCTACTTGAATTGCTCAATCACAATTTTAAACGTTCCTGCGCCCCGCTTTCTTCAGCAATTATCTGAAATGTGACTTTAAAAAATAATTTATTCGTTCCTTATTAAGTGACGAGCTGTTGCCCGCAGCTTTGCTTGCGGAAATTATAGTTTTGCGGTGATATTTATCCCATTAAGGGTTGATTTAAAAAAATCGTTGAATTAGGTTTTTTATCCCTTTCACCCATAAACCCAAATACGAATTTGCAAACTGTTTGCTTTAAAATTTGGTTAATTTTCACACAAACTTTCAACCCCTATTTCCCCCTCTTAAAGTGTGAATTTCCAAAAATCCGTCCTTAGTGCTCCCCTACACTCCGAAAGGAACCTCTGTGCCAAGTTTCATGCTTCCAGGTCTACTCGTTTAGGCTGTAGCGTGTCTGTCAGTCAATCAACATTTTTATTAAGTATGATGATGATGACGTTTCCCCTTTATCTTTGCAAGTAACAGGTGTTGACACATTGTTGCTTGTAGAAACCATCTTAAATCTCAGCCACACTTCAATGCACAAATCATACGCTGATATAATAAATTACCTCTGCTTTACCCTACATTACGTCTCTAACAACGCGGTCAATCACTCTTGCCCTAGAAAAAACTTCATATAGGCCTAATAAAGTGTAATATCTAAATATTTTCCCAGCATTCGGTTACGCCACATCCATCTGCTATCGACAGCATTACCATAACTTGCGAATGCACTCGTTAGCACTGCCAATCTAACATATCGTGGTGTTTATCGACCGTGAACGCTGATGGCTTTTTTATGGGAAACAACTGAACGGCGAGTAGTCGTATGGTGTGCGTTGATTGTCTTCATTATGCTATTGCTGTCCACATTGATCAGAGAAAAGTTGTTTGAAGGCGGAGGTGTCTACCAATTTGTGTTTATATTAATCGTAGGTTTTGCCATAATTTAAGGTTCTACGAAGCTCTAAAGAGCTACATCTAAAACTCATCCAAATGTTTACAATTCCCAGTCAGGATACGTTATGAAACTACGAAAAATGATAACCGTTTTTGTTTCTATTATCACATTTGATATGTTTTGTTAATGTTTCTAATTTAAGTAAATAATGTCCTTGGTTTTACTATGGAAAACTGAAATTACTTATACTTTAAATACCTTGTCGGAAAATTTTACCTATAACATTTACTCCTCATACGTGACACTAACATTGTCGTTGTATATTTATTTTTTAATTTATTAATATTTTCTATAAACAAGAGAATGTAATCACTATGCGATTACATTTGCACTTAAAACACGATTTTCCAACAATATTACAAAAACCAAATATTTTTTACGATATGGATAATCCTAGTTCAATAAATAATATGATGTTTCGAGTATTTTTTACTTCTCATCGAGAATTTACATGTTGTACAGTATTTTTTTACTTCTCGTAAATAAAACTTGACAATGACAGTACTCACTGCAAAAAATATTTACCCGAATATACTGATTGGATTAGTGTCAACCATTACATATTTCCCGTCAGCGCAAAAATATCAGTTTTGTTTTCCGATAGTTGAATATGCACTTTGTAATTTAAGTTACTTTTTTTGGTTGTTTCTACTTATGTTTTAATTGTAAAAAAGAAACAATTTTTCATTTCTGATTTTTATTTTCAAAATATTTTATATCATGTAATCTTACAACTGGCTCAGATTTTGAATTTTAACTTCGAAGTGGTTGCACCTTAAAAACAATTATCTAGAAAGGTTTTGTTTGTGGTATCTACTTAAAGAAAAACTAAGCCTAGATAAAATCCACAAAATATACATCAGTGTAGTAAACACTCGGACAGTCTTCAAACTAGACTCATACTAATTGGCAAAATGAGTGTAATTGTCCAACATTTATCATGGGGACCGTAGTCATTAAGGAATACGGATGGTCTGTGCGCACGCTGTGGCATTCGCTGTGAAATACTTTTTATTAATGAATACCACCAGTGTCCCGAATCCGGTTACCATAGTGTGAAATGACCCTCTTTCCGCCGCTTTCGCGGGAAAACCAGCGGGGTTTGGACGACATTTTTCACTTTGCGCAAGCATTTATTTTGTCGATTCCTTCATCGTTTTATCTCCGTTCGTGAGAACAGAACGAAAACGTCCCGAGAAGAAACACAAATGATCGTTTTGGCCATTTTCGAAAAAATTTCGAATTTTTTTGGAAGGTCCATTTATATTAGAAATCCATGTCTGATCCAATTAGCTCTAAACGTCATAATTTATTGGTGACATTTTCCATCATGTGAGTCATAATTAGCAGCAGAATTTTACCTTACTCCCATTTAGGAAATTTTAAACTCATTATGTATTTAAAGTCTCGTTATCTATATTTTACTAAATCCTCAGTTTTCCTTCCTCCAACGTTACTAATTAGTAAAATATTTGCGCTTATCTTATGAGACCG
Source organism: Lerema accius (assembly GCA_001278395.1). NCBI lineage: Eukaryota > Metazoa > Arthropoda > Insecta > Lepidoptera > Hesperiidae > Lerema > Lerema accius. Next base: position 218,754 of record LGAG01000247.1, read on the forward strand.
GAAAATGGACGACCACGATTTGACCACAAAATCATTTTACGGCGCTTTATCCGAAAAGATGGGATGATGGAAGAAAATTATGGGAAATGACTAACTCGTTTCCGAGTGACACGTCATTCGGGGACACATCTTGAATTTTCTGAATTATTTGCGTATTTGGGATTTCATTATCACTTGGTTTGATAACGGAAAACATAAGGAAACTTGCGTTGACTGCGAACATGGAAATTCTGAACATCTGGTACTAGAATACTTACTTTTCACGCACCTTTTATCAGAAAACTCGATTTAGATCGAAGCTAATCTTAGGTTCGAAGGTTCGAAGGTTTTGAAAATTTTTAAGTCTTCATATCTTTAGCAACCTGTATAGTCCAGATATTTTTTTGTCACTTTCAAGCAATTTTAACTGTACATCAGAGCGTCAAGGTATTATGTAAACTTCGCACATTATAATTTTTTGGCATTAAAATAAAAAAGTAACCCCGAAAGCATGAACGATCTCAGGAAGTTTTGAACACGATAATTTGCCGACAATCACTCACCTTAATACATATGATTTCGCGCCCGAACAAACATTCGGTATCGGTAACACACTTATCACAGGTCGCGGCAGCCCTGCAATCTTGGCGTATAATTGAAAAGAAATGGTCGTGGCCTATTATTTAAATATTACGCTAGGGCTGTCACTCGATTGGGAATAATTTTGCTTTTGTATTTATAGCAAAAAACAGCACTTTTTTGATTTATTGTCCTTTTTACAAACTGTTGCTTTGCTGCCAAAATATGGTTGTTTCACAAGCATAAAAGTAAATTGACAAAGATTTAAATAATTTATATTAATTACTACTAAATCCGACCTATTATGCAGATTCTCAATGATTGTCTAAAATATTTCAATTTCTCCCGTTTTACATCTCAAAATAAAAATAAAAAATTATTCAAAGCTATAGTTTATGAAACAAAAATAATATTAAGGTAGGTTATCAGTGATTCTTTAAGGCAGTAAAAGTTATGATTGTATAATAAAATAAAATTATCTTATGGGGCAGCCCTGATAACAGAGTTGGTTTTGGTTTCAGTGTTAACTTTCGAATACATTTATCGCTCCCATCGAATCGATTCTGAAAATCGATTACGACAATTGATATTGCCTTCGTATTGATGTTTGCTTTCGGACAGGTTTTTAAATCATTTGTATTACTTCACCCGACTACGCCAGAAGAAAAGCGCAGTAATGGTAGTATTCTTTTTTTAGGTAGCTAGTAACCTCCTGAAATCAATTTCGAAATACAGTATAAGAAAGTCAGTCACAAAGTTGTTACCTTCAGTAATTCTTCGCTCACAACTTGTCTGATTCTTTTGGTGTCAACTATGACAGTAACCACTTGCTATTAGCAAGTTTAGTAAGGGCCCCTAAATACTGACACTCTTCTAGAGTGCAATATTTGCTAGATAACCGAACATTTGGTGCAGATGCTAAAACGCAACTCACACATATTATGTGTGAAGCGGGAATAATTAGGTACCTGACCGGCAAGCAAGCGATCCGGGCATGTTAATTATTCATACGCTCATAAATCCATGACGAACTATAATTTGGGTACATTAACTGAATTTTTTTTTCGGAAAGCAGTGATATTTAGTGATTTGAATGTTGATTTGGAAGCACTTAGATTTTAGTTCTGCACGACAAGCCAGTTGATAGTATGTGGTTGTTTCCCAATAGATTCCTCTGTATTATTTCTAGTTCTTTGACGCTACGTCACAAATTCGCGGTCAATTTTAAGACGGCTCCGTCCCTAATTCATGACCAGGTTTTAAGAGGAGCGTGGTAGCTAGGTCTAGCTAAGGCATCCTTCGTTCTAGATCTATGGTATTAATCCATATCCATAATCTGTGAGCTATTTCCAATTGAAATTATTTGACAAAACGAGGTGAGTATAATTCGTACTTCTCTTCTCCGAACCTGTTCTAAGTAAGTAATAATTTACCTATACGTGAAGGATTAAACTCGGTTCATTTTTAAGAATAATGCAGGTACGAATTTGAGTTGGGACAAATCCGGAAAATCCCGTACGGATGGTCACCATACCTAAGGCCATAGTCTAATATGCCAAACCATAACCAAACTTAAAGATTTCCTTATCACAATGCACGTAAGAATTAAAATAATCATAGGGCAACGACCGCAAATTCGAGCGGTTAATTACAGCACGATAAAATACAAACAGTAGTTATTAGCAGGTAATTGCCAGTGCACCCAATTAAACTCCCAAATTGCATCGTATAAGAAACGAGATGGCACGTGGACCTGCGTTCCTGGCAATCCAAGGTCCCAGCGGCCACTAATTGTTGGTTAAACAAATTTAACTTTATTGCATTATTCTTGTAATTATACTTAGGTACTATAGGAACAGGACTCGTACTGTGGTTTAAATCTATGTGATACAGTATTTTCGGAAGGTCAAAACTCCTTTTGATTGTATTAACAAGCCCTGATCATCAGTTAAAGTAATTTTCAAACTAGTGCAATTTCGACGGGATTGTTTTGGTTTACTTAAGAAGTTCCTATAGCCACCTTCGGTCTCTATCATCAGAATAGCTACATTTTATAATAATATTATAGTATGTGTAAAATAGTCAACCCATTAATATATGCATCCAAAATTTCAGTTTAATCGGATTCCGGGAAGTTGGTTTTCATGGGTCAGATATCTTTGGAGGCGACTGTACATGGCTGCATTCTTAAGTTTTACTTTCAGATAAACCCTTCACGTATCAATACATAGATAACTCACAAAATACTTAATTCTCATTTACCTATACACTTACACACAAACTTCACAGCGTTATCCTAAGTCCTAACAATAGATTCAAATCTCGACAACACCGTTATTAAAAGTTTAAGTTGTTTGGTGAAATTTCCGCAGTCAGTTAGCCATTACTTATAACTGTAAGGGTCTGTGGTCCGTTGCATCGGGCACTTGACCTGCGATTGATCGCCGATAGCTGGAACAGTCGCGAACTGCGCCCGAGCGATGAGGGAACACTCACATCTCTTACTATCGGTACGTGTCGCTACGGTTGCAAAAGTAACGAGTTGGCGAGTAAGTAAGGCGGTTTTCTTATGCTAGTTATTCTTACTTCAAGTCTGTAATCACTCAATTGCCAGCTCTTATTAGTCAGTTTATTAAAGATTGGGTCTAAATGAAGCAATAAATTTGTAAATGAGGGCTCGAAAGAGCAATTAGAAATTGAAATTTCAGTGACAATATTTTTTTGATGGATCAATATAACAAGATAAATCTTCCTGTGGTAGTTTTCAGCCATTTTATAGTGGATGCGATATGAGTATTTACTCCTTATAACTAGAATGTTATCAGCGCACAATCGCACAATTAGTTCTTACTTATATTTAAAGTGTCTGTTTCAAGTTTTACGTAATTTATTACAAGTTTTACTTTAAAATATAAATTATGAAAGATTTGGCCTGATGGTTGTCAGTTAGTAAACGCCGTTGATGTATCAACTTTGTTTCAAATCGGTTTCTTACGAACAAGTGTAGGTACTCCCTAAATTGCTAGAGTTAGCGCTAAGTAAATAACAGGTTATCTCATTTTCGTGATAGTTTTAGTACAAAGCGTCGTTTATTAAATTGTGAGAAGATATCTGTTCGCCATGTTGTATTTTAGGTTTACATTTAAACGTAATAATTGCTAAATTGGAACAATAACTTAAACAATGACGGTCTGTTTGTAGCTAAGCTTTATTATAGGTATCACGTATAATTAGAAATGTTTGTTAACTTAATCTTTTGAGAAGTAAGTTAGTAAGAAATTTAATAGATAGTATTTTTGGTGATATGGACAATTGAATTATAACATTGTAGCCAAAGATTTACTTTTAATTAGTTAAAGAAAAACAATACAACTTTTAAACGAGCTGTTTTATAATTATTGTTCATTTGTTAAGGGTATGCCTTCACTTCAATAGAAGGTATTATAAAACTAGGGGCTACTGAAGTATTACTTATGCAATAATTTAGTAATTATTAAACTCTCCCTAGCTTGTACTATAAAATAAGCTAAAGTCAGTTGGTATTTTTTCGTAAAAGATGAGTCACTCTTTATAGGTTCAATTTTAATTCTAAAAAATAATAGCTTTTAGTATAAAATTCCATTTAGGACGTCCTGGGAAGCGTATAGATAGATACACAGAAATGCGTATAATCCTCCCATGATTACGAATTTTCCAACAATACAATCTATTTCGATTAGCGACGGATATTGAAGGTTCACACATAAAATTTGTATTACTTATAATAACTTCAGTACACTATAAATAACTACAAAGTTCCGTAATTTGTTTACATAGTACGACCTGTCCCCTAATGTTCCCCTCTCACGCGAGTTTATAAGTCTACGGGACTTTGAATAATTTTATAACTTTGAAAGAAACTACAAAACCTGCTCGAGTGATGGATTGCTCTCGTCAACGTAAATTATCTCGACTTTATATTAAAAATACTTATTTACTGTCATCATCATATCGTCTGTCTATTGCTGTGTCTAAATTTATTAGTGTTTTTTATTTAGATATTTTCAACTCACCCTGCTCGAAGGACCAACATTTTTAGTATTGCTAAAAGACTAAAGATGAATAAGTATATAATTAAAAGTTTGTGTATTAATCACTGTTCTATTAGACGTCTACATATATTTATCTATCTACCTAACAGTTGATACTACTAGATCTAAATAAAAAATGTTACTGTATAGAAGCCCCATTTTCCATTTAATTTGATCCATTCAAGTCGATACATTGTTTTATTGCTCTGGGTGGTTGTTTTATCTATCCAGCAGACCCTTCAACTTTGTCTTTGTCGCCATTTATCACTATCCTAGTTTATCAGACTGTCGTCTTGAAGGGTTCACAGCCCATCGACACTTCAGTTTGTCTTTGGATAAAGTCGATTACTCATTCGGCTTCTGTTTTAGAAATGTATTGAAACAATGTGTTCAATTGTATGTTGTATTTTATATGTTGTAGTAGTTCAATGACCATTTTTGTTTTAAGTACTGAAGCTTGTATAGAGATATTTTGATCATCAATTCGATCAGCTTATATCTTACCAGGGATCGGTTTTAAAGTTGTTATTGATAACAAGTTAGTAGTTGCATCAGGTTTAAGTTATCATTTTACAAATAAAACTGGTGCCGACGTATTAACTGTGGAACTTAAAGTAGAACTCGGTAATGTTGCAGGTGCAATAAGTCGTGATATTCTGAAATAACTGGCAAGTAAGATGCAACAAATATTTAAAAGTGCTCGTAGTTTCTGTGTCAACTGAGGTTGGTTACTGTTAGCGCCAGAAATTGCTTTTAATAATTGAGCCAAATTTTTGAAATTTATTTTTAATTCACTTCCAAATAATATAGAATTTCGGAAAATCGAACCATCATAAGATGATAAAATTGTCTGGGAAAGTTTGCGAGTTACAAAGTCATGAAGAATTTCTAGTTTCTACTACTAGTATTCTACGTCTATAAACCGACATAAATAAAAATGAATGAAAATATAGAGACTTGTATTATAGTAATTGGGAACTCCATAAATTCATTTATTATTGGCCAAATTAGATATGTCAATAATCCAGCCTCAGGCGAATTTACACTCTTACAATCGTCTATTACGGCACTAAAATATATAACGAAAGATAAAAATGGCCGCGTTCCAAAGATGATGCAGCCGATAACGTTAACTAATTATTACATGTTCCGGTTCTTGCGAATAAATATCTTGAGCACCCCGCCTTATCTGCGTAACTGCGATTTGGGTGTTTAATGAGGTGAATTAGCTTATTTATTGGTACAAGGTCCCGGCGCGTGGTGTTCAAAGGTACCAAACAATATGTTATTCGGTTGGTTGTGGTGAAATTGTTCTCCATTTCTTTTTGGCGACGAATCTTTGTCATTAGATTCGTGCTTGAATACAAACAGATGATAAAATGTGTATTGGCAGTGTTAGATGTAACTTACCTACCTGTATAAAATAGAAAGTATTCCAACATCTATGAATTACAAACATTTAATGTCCTTGTAGTATTCAGCCTACTTGATTTGTTGTTCAGTGTATTTTATTATTATTTTTCCAAAAAGCTCTAAAAGTATTCCTCTCGTAAAAGGCTGACCATTAAGAAATTGCGGTGTTTTTAACTCTTACTTTATTAAAATCTACAATAGTTTTGTTGCCAACCCAATATTGACAGACCTGATAACAATAATGATAAGCTACATAACTGAAGTGTCACTGAAAACTGTGTTGCAGCCACTTATAGTGATAAAAATCGTAGTAATTACTTTAAGTAGTTACGTATGTGGTTACGTTACATACATACAAACACAAACAATCTTCATTTACCCTACAGAACCCTAAAACAAACATCCGTTACAGTAACCGGCTGCAAATCTACATATTACCGAACATTCATTAAAACATACCCCGGCTCATTTGCAACTTTTATTCCATTAATATAATGTTTGGTGCCATTAGGATCAACGGCGAATATACGACATGAAGAGCCTTGATCAATTTATTTTTTAATGCCGTACGCACGTTGACTTATGACATAACAAATTACTTAGTAGTCCTCTAGCTAGGGGACTCTTTATACTTATCCGGTTAGCACAGGTCGATCAGTTAGATATACTTGGTTTGGCTCTAGTATAGTAGATTGAAATATCAATATCAATATGTAATTCCCAAATATTTTTTTTAAGTGTAATACTTTGAATTATAGCATACATTTAATTTAAGGATGACAAATGCAATCTATTTGTAATCGAATAAAATAAAAGACCCCTAAATGAATAAGATTAGTTTCGTTTAAAATATACTTAATATTAGATATCTATTATTATAGACGCAATATTGTTTCTGGTAGGTACATCACTTTTCCCCAGAGCAGTGTAGTATGAAAAAGCTGACGTTTAACTACGATTGTACGTCAATGAATGTAAGAACTCCCTAATGCGCCGCGTCCACAGTGCCTATTAAAAATGAATCAATCCCTCATAATTGTACTCGCGAGGCATTTTAAACAATTACCTACCCGTCCGACATGGTTTATCGTGGCTCTCGACAATCAAGTTGTCGTCTATGATAAAGGGGGAGGCAGGTGCTAGTGTTCTACAACATAACGATTTTTATAAACTAATGACATTAGTTCTATTGAGTTATAGCCCGATTAGGATGAGAGGTGTTGGGTACATGCACTACGGTTATTGGACTGCCTTTCATAATAGGATTCTTAATGGGTTATTAAATGGTTAGATATATGAAGTTCATTTAATACTGTAGCACTGTTTTTATAACGCTTGGCACTTGTAGCATCATAATAGGATTTCCTGTGTCGAATATCTCATGGACAACAACTACACATAGGCAAAATGAGACACACAAACTAAGAGTAAAAATTTAAATTCATCATTCAAATTTTTTCTTTGTCGGGATTCGAACCCAAGACCCATAGAACGGCGGTCCGGCGTAGTAAGCATTGCGCCAAGCTTCGGCGAATGCTTCAAGAACCCTTCATATTGGTCTCAGACTCTCCGAATCTAGTTGTTTCCCTGTTTCCCACTATTAACAATAGGTACCTATACTACATGTTGTTAATTAATTAGTCATCTCAGTGATATGCAATCACCAGGATCCGTTCTTTCATTACATACAACGGTAATATTCAAGTCGCCTCTATTCAAATCCAGTGTCATACATTATTTATGTGTGTAAACATTAGATACGTGGATGGATGTGTTTGGCATTTTTATTAATTAATTACAATGTTGTTCGTTCGTATGTCGATCGCATTCTTTTCCAGTGAATGGTTTCCGAGTGGAAATTTTCGTGTTTATGCCGAGGAAATGCACTTTCTGCTCTAAAAAAGGTCTAAGTCTAAACCACGAATGTTTCCTCATAAGTAAGGAGGTCGAAGGCTCTCATTTCGACCCATTAATGGTTTACTAGACTCAAGTGGCCCCTTATAATTGAGGAGGCTTGTTATTCTATCTTGCTGCTCAAGTATGGATTGGTAGAGGAGTTGGTGGAAACCCAAATTTAAAAAGGTACCTACCGATCTCCGACATGGCTTAACGACTTATCTAAAGACTACAGCCAAGCCCGACGAGTTAACGTGGCTTGCGAAACACCCATATTTTTTCAGGGACGCTAATTTTGAAGAAAAAAAGACCTTAAGACAACGTTGACGAGTTTTATTGTAAAGAAAAAATGAAAAGTAAATATTAAAATTTCCAGAATCGCAAGTTGTAAACAGTTCCAATGTAACAAAAAGATACTTATGTTAATATTGAATCGTCCACATAAGTCGTAAGTTGTATATAATGAGCGTGGAGTAAGCCAAGCGTAGGTTTGCCCACAATAAATCTTTAGCATACCAGTTCTGCAACCCATTTTTACCTTAATTAATTTGTTACGCGCTATCGACATCTTATCTTGAAGTATTAATATCGACTAAAGTATATCATTAGAAAGGAGAATTATTAGTCATTACCAATGAATTATTGTATCGATTGGATGTGAACCAGATACCTATTTTTGCAAAAATCTATGTCTGTCTAATCGATTAATTTAATCGATAGGTAATCGATTGGATTAATACTGTGTGTTCCGTGTAGGACCTCCCAAGTTTTGTAGATAAAGAAATGGGAACATTGATTAAATAAATATTTGGCAATTAGTTACCTACTTTTATTTCATTATCTGTGTTTAAATTATAAACCGGTAGTAGGTAATGACTTTACAATATAAACCTATTTAAAAATAAGAATTAATCTGACTTGCTTAAAGTAGAATCCTGTCAAGGGTAATATAGACATTATTAGATGTACCAGTTAGTAGCACATTTTCGACAATAGAGTTCGTAAACTTAATTTCTAGACACAATAGTTTATTATAAACTAAGCCGAAGTTTACAATTTAAAGGTAACCTATACACTATACATCAACGAAGCACGTGTTCGCTGCCAGGCAGTCGAAATATGAAGTATGTCGTAGCAGCGGCAAGTCTCTAGCGTGGGCGATATTATATTAATTGAGTTGGTTATCATGTGGTTTAAATAAAGAGAGAACAGCGTTTTATAATTATAGATAAAAGAGTTTCATTAGCCATCAAACGTCGGTTGTATTTCAGCTGGGGACTTAAGATAGACTATTTGCATTCTTGCTTCTTTTTTTTTTGCTCACAATACAATACAACCGTCAATTGCCGTGACCATGGTCCATGTAATTGGATCGAAATATCGGTGCCAAATAAACAGATCGTTAGTACTCGTTATACTTTAAAATGTAGTGTTCGCGATGATAAAAGTTTAAAAATAGATACTATACAAATGAATATTTAGAAGGGCGAAAATGAACACGTACAATCTCGTTGCTTATAAGTTCGTTTGTCTTATATATTTTATTTGTTTAACGTTAGAAGTAGCGATCTTAAAGGATTTTATTCGGTATCGCTTATGATTTGCACCAAACATAATTAGCTTTTAAAATACTTAATACAACGTGGGCGACAGAAGACCGCGCGTGACGAATCTGTTTTTAGTAATTTCGCTAGTTTCCCAGCGATTTCTTTTAACATAATTTATACGATTACAAATAGTGTCTGTGTCGCGCATTGTGTTGTAGTTTGTAGGTGTGATTCGTTGAGTTATTGACAAATCTCAATTTTTATGAGTATCCTCCTGATTAATGGCTCTGTTTTGTTCAATTTTGATAAAGAAACACAATATCTTTATTTGCGTGCCTAATGCGAATGAATGAATGGAGAAATATTTTGGAAGCGTGAATTTATTATACGTAATTGGTGTTTATAAAAAAGTTTGAACAATAATAATATCGAGCAGAGAACACATCTGAAATGAGACTGGAATTTTCGTCACAAAATTCTCTTAGAGAGGTATTAAGAAATCTTAGTTAATTATGATTAAATTAAAAAATCTAGTCTATATGTATGCTAAAGTTGGTATTTATTAATGGACCCTCGATCTCTTTCAACGAATACACCATATGAAAAGTCAATTGAGAAGGTCTATGATTTATTTACGAGCTGGGAATTTATCTCCACCCCAAAGCAAAAGTACCTACTGTCTTTGAAAAGAGACGATCATTTATCCCTAATCAACAAGTTTAAATAAACTAGTTCAAAAACATATTTTATCATGCCCTGGATTCAAATCCGGACCACCTGCGTAGGAAGCAACTCTTGAACCACATAACTATCTGTCAAACTTGTCACACTCAAGTTTTTGTCAAGCCAATCGTTTTTGCTCACCACTTTGAAAACATCGAGGCTTTCAGTAATTACCCTAAAAAAACTAACCTGTCGCAACGACTATCATATTATCGCTGAATTTATCAAACCGACCCATAAATGGACCTCCTTATCACTCAGAAATGATCTTATCAATATCGACGATTTAATGGCCCCGTCACAGTCCTCAATAAATACGTCAACGATTTGACGACACCGGATAAACCCACCGCGTAAACAATGGCCCTATTTGACATCGCATCAAATATAAGCTCCACTTACCAGCTAGTGGGGCTTCGTTCAAATACATGTAATAAAGATCTAAGAAGGCTGCCTCGATCGCAGATAACAGGCTCAGATCACCACCACAGATAACGCACCCTGGATTTGAAAGTATAAATTTTCGGACAGCTCTCGTATGGAATCTTTCACGTTTGCGAATACCCGATTATGACGCGCCTGCTTTCAACCGAATATAAATCGTGGGCTGCAGATTTATGGTCGATATTGTATTGTCAGCTGTTCGGCCTCTGCCTCGAGCCGTGTCCTTTGATTGGTTTACAATTCAAAATGTGTTTTGAGCTGTCAGTAACAGGGTCGGGATTGGAGCGTCGATCCGTTATCGTCTCTCATCACTTGACTTTCGCACGATTGATCGATAGTATTTTTTGCTGTGGCTTTATTTATAAAACAATTGAACGTCTTCGATGCGATAAATGCGAGCGCCTCTACCAATGGTCTCTTTGCATTCCTAAAAAAATATCGATCGCGAAAAAGTTGCAAAAAATGCAAGCAGAGTGGAAAAGGGTAACTCGTACAAAAACTACCTAATTTCGGTTTGATTATTTGTTTTGGTGAATACGTTAATATATTGGCAATTATTACTTGCAGTGTGATTAAAGTATTTATTGTACACAACAAGGTTGATTAACTGATTCCTCTCTCTGCATTTAAACATTTTTCTCGCAGAGAAACGATCTTCAGTTGATATACTTATTGCGAAATTCTCTCGAGACTAAAATTTTAAGACTCCCCGAAACATAAATCATTTAATTTTTCATTCTAAAATGGTGATTGTTAAACAAGGCGGATAGAAAACCTACCACCGTGTTACTGTTACGATTGGATAGAAGAATTAATACGGTACGGACCTAAATCTTAAAATTGAAGCGAGTTGACATCGAGAACAAATGGTTAAAAACGGGTTCGATTCCCGATTGCGTAATGTCTCCAGGAATCCGCTGGCTGCTTGTAGGTAATTGTCATTTCATTATAGAAGTATTCGCGAAGGCTGTACGCGGCATTCGGCCGAAGTTTTTAGGTGGCTGCGAAATTACCGATAATCGATTCTCGATTGTTGATCGATGAGCGATCGAGGGTTTTCAATACGATTCCCGATGCAGCCGATTTCTATGGATATCTTGACGTGTGTCGTTTGGTTCTCAACAGCCTTGGACTAAGTAATAATTGCGACGTCTCATTCTTAATAAATAATGTATATTTGTGTGCCGTACATTTCTAGATAGTTGCAAGGTTCGTAATTTTGTACGGTCTCGATGAAGTGTGGAAAAAGAAGTCATCCTTAGGAGTAACCTTACATCTGGGACAGACAACAAAGGTTTAAATAAAAGGTAACTAGTGGCGTCACTATCCTGTTCGTGGCCTTTGCTAAATACCTTGATAACTCTCTGAACACGAGCTTTTTCAACTGAGGGTCTATGGCATGATGACGTCTTATATTTATACGCTAGTAAAGTATATTTAAAATGCCGTCTTATCACCATATTGTTACACAACTATGTCTGAATTACATCACAAAATCTCTGCTCAAAAGACGAAGCTAATCTGCAAAATCATGGTTAAAAACTTATCAATTTGATACGAGCGTCGTTTCGAAGCCCCACGCCGCCGCGGGTCGTGTCGTTAAATCATCCGACCAATAAATATTTCAACTCATGTTTTCGTAATAAAACATATTTGAAGTGTATGGCTGCGTTATGACTCGGCTGGTCAATAAAAACGCTAAACTGATGATATTGCCTACCGATTACCTGTGATTTGAGTACTGATTTGTTTTGATTTACTTTACCAATTGGTCTTTTTAGTCTACTGCGTAAGGGGGGTAATTTTTTTCTAGCGTATGTTACGAGTATGTATGTATGTCTGTAAAGATCTTTGGCACGCTCTAGAACAGGGTTTCCCAACCTTTCTTTTGGTGACCCCGGACTAACCAGTAAATTACAATTTGAGGCTCCTCCTTAAGGAAGTATTGTGACTTGTCGAAATTTGTATAAACTGCGATTGACGTCGGGTTTGAAACAGTTTAGGTATTTTTGTATCTAAAGTTATTTATGTTTGATTTTGTTTGTTTATTTTTTGGTGTTTTCTTACTAATATTCAAACGCTTTACGCCCTCCTTGACGACTTATTCAGCCAATTTCAAAAAGATTAGTCGGTTTAACCCACTAAGTGTGAACTAGAAGACTTTTGTGTGTTTTCTACAGATGTAGATCGTAATTTGTTGCAAAATTGAGGGTCTGATTAATATAATCAGCTTAATGTCCGTTAACAAATCACTAACAGAAAACCTTATTCCAAGGCCTGAAGTTAAAGGGCAATAAAATAATTTTTAAACAAAATCAAATTAGTTTTTACCGCATCTCTTTATGTACCGAGATCAGATAACCGCTGAAATATCTGTTTTATATCATGTTCCCAAAAATTGTACTGACAAACTTCACGTTTTTGTGCTATAACCGATTTCGTTCACTATAAAGCGTTAAGCGATAAGCGATAATGCTGCTAGAAGCTGGTCAAAGTTTTGATTATTATAAACGGGTTAAATTGACGAGTAGATAATTGATAAATGCAATTAAGTATTTTTGTTTATATGTTTAAATAATTCGATGCCAATTCTACCTTGAAACCGGAGGATAATAAAAGTACTTTGGCATGATGAAAAGCATTATAGATAATCTATTTACCTTAAATATTAAATAAAATAGTTATCCTAGACTAGACCGGTAAACCTTATGATAGTGCCATTGTTATCATACACGAATACCTATTTCCATATCAACAAATATTGTGCTACTTTTATGTCAAAGAGTGGAACTATTCGTCCTCTTTTCGCAGACAGTGAAGCCAGTACCTCAGTATAAGTAGTAGCAAATTCGGGAACGATCTCTTGCGATCAAATATTCATGGTGGTAACTTTGTATTGGATCAGATGCCGACGATCGCTAACAAACGGGCGTTTAGTAAAAAATTAAACAGTTGTAAGCAGTATCTAATTATTTTGACATTTGTGCGAATTTTTTGCGCGTTGCTACTGCGCTTACGCACGGTCGGCGGTCGCTTGTCGCATGACTGCGACGTGTACCTTAACGTGATAACATGTCCTGAGGGTTGAACTGTTTTAATTCTTGTTTGCCGCCCAGTTTGATGTTTAATTGCTCCGTTTTTCCCGACTGCGCCCAAAGGAGGGTTATGTTTTTGGAATGTATACAATGTATGGAATTCCAGGCAGTACCTACATTCCAAATGGCTTGGCGGATTAATAATTATGTGAGGTGTTATTGGATTCCTCTCTTTTCTGACTACATTTTTTTACGACTTCCCCAATCCCAATTGTCATATCTTCAATGACCACTAAGTGATGGATAGTTAATTGATTGATAACACCACACTTAATTCATCAGAATACTTTTATTGTTTACTTTTAAAATTAATTACACAAAGGAGACATGTATGCTTTATGGGAGCCATCTTAGGAAAGAGGAAGAGAGCGAGTGAAGAGTTGCTAAGTGCAATGAGTGAATGTATGAGAGAATGATTGCGTCTATTATGAGAGTATATAACACCAATAAACAATATTTAGCATTCAGGTTTTTCGCCTTTCTTTTTATTGTTAAGTTACTTCTTCTCACCAATGTAACAATTTAAAATAGTGGGAAATAAGAATTGTCTTGCAAGATCTTATGTGAATATTAAATATTGTAAAGGTGCAGGTGTTATAAAGACCTATTTAATGAGTTGAACCAAAAAAAACTTAGTTTAACAGACATTCGTAATTATATACAACTAGACGACGCCCACGGCTTCGCACGCGGAAGAGTAGTTAAAAAATATATTGCATTAATCCCAAGGGAACCTATAATCAGGTTACAATCTATCTCATGTCCTATTCCTGGATGCAAACTATCTGTGTGCCAAGTTTCAGCTTAATCCGTTTAACGGTTGGAGCGTGGAGGACTTACAAACATTCACATATACAAAAATTAATTTCGACCAAATTTGATTACCATAAAAATGTTTCTAGTAAGTTAATCTTAAAAGATAGACATATGCTGTCGCGGACATTTTGTTAGATCATTCAAAGCGGAATAATTCTTCCATACATATTTTTTTGATAACTTGAACCGTTTTCGCAGCGCACGCGACGGAAGCCCTCAAAGATGAATAATTTTCCCCGTTTTCTTCACATTTTCCATTATTTCTTCGCTCCTATTCATCATAGCGTGATGTTATATAGCCTATAAGTTTCCTCGATAACTGGACTATCTAACACTAAAAGAATTTTTCAAATCGGTCCAGTAGTTCCTGAGATTAGCGCGTTCAAACAAACAAACAAACAAACTCTTCAGCTTTATAATATTAATATAGATTAGTTTTGTGAACAATGTTAATAAAGTGTTGATCACAAAGGTTAAATTAATAAAAACAATGGCATCAATTTCTCTACCTACTATTCTCAATAATTAAGTAAAAATATTATTTAAATTTTTAAACTTTGACATAAGTTAAAAAGGCATAGTTTATTACTACTTTCGACGACTCTTATGACGTATTGGTTACCTTGCAAGACTGCAGTTCAATGGGTCTAGGTTCGATTCCCAACGACGACGCAGTAAATTTAATGATGAATTTAAATTTCTGTTCAAGCTCTGGGTGTGTTTCCTTTATCTGTTTGTTCGGTCCTTGAATCCAAGACATAGGGAATTTTAATGTAAGGCCAAGAGAGTATACCGTTGTTTAAAAAAAATACATCTAGCATTACACTAAGAAATATGATCATTATCTGAAAAGTTCTTATACGTTGCTATTAAGAGTACGTAGTTATAGATTTAAATTAAATTAATAAAGTACTTACAGAAGCAAGACATACGTTCCACGACAATACCACATTTAATAGTACTCGTAAAAACAGTAGCTAACAGGTAAATAAATCTCCTATTTAACTTTTAAGTCCCCCATCCGACTCGGTACGCCACACAACTCGAATCTCCACCGCGTCCGAGTTTTCGCAAATAATATTTCACGCGAAACAAAGCTCTTTCGAAGCTCGCCGACAAAGCAGCATCGCAAATCTCATTTGCAGACAACAAACAGATAACTATCTCATTCTTTCAACAATGGCCGGCGGTATGAGGCGCGCCTAATTAGTAATATTCAGGGAGCATTGTGGCTGTTATCTGGAAATGTACAATAAGATGGAAATGCATTTATCTAGGGCGATACGGTGGAAGCGGCCGACGACAATTATCAGCCAATGACGTCTGCGCGGTGCGTTTTTGTTGCGAACCCGCTACCAAAGGCGACCTACCCTTTGTTCTCCCACTCTATCCTACTATCCATTGCGGTGTTGCAACCAGCAAATCTTACAGCATTACTACAAACCCGTCGTTGGATGCTGTATTAAGCGGAGTTTCCATTGAACCAGACTCGGAGATGGCATCAGGGTTTGCATACGTAATGGTTGGTAGTGCTCACTCGTGTAGTCGGCTTATTGTTCGCGCTTGTCGCAAGTTAAATTGAATATACGGAGTTACGAGGCTTCCGAGTTTCGCTGATATGGAGAATCGGTTTGATTTGCTTTTCAATTTGTTTTGTGCGCTAACTGGAGTGCAATAGAGTTTAGTTTGGATTGAGTAGAGTTTTGTTGTTTTGAGTGCAGGAAGTAAATATTGTAGTAGTATTGTAAAAAATACAGGGTGAATTGTTACCCTTTCGGGGTCTTCCTATTTTACCTGAAATGTTTTAGTTATAATGATTGTGTAAACCATTTTATTGAGCATTTCCATACAGAATTTCTTTTGAAATTTTCTATATTAATAGTAATCAACCAATGCCAAATATAAAACACATATGACATGATAAAAGATTTGTACCAATACGATATATTTTCAAAGTAACTTTCACAGTTGAGTATCATAAAAATATCCGACAAGTGTTGCCTCAAACGTGACGTTATGTCGCGAACGAATCATATCGGGTATTTGGAAAGGTTGCCAAAATTTACGCAGTCGTTAAGTGACTAGATAGAATCGCATTTTGCGTTTATTGCACAATGAAATGTGGCGCTTTATGTTAATATGCGGCGCGTGGGCACAATGTCGAAATACTGACTAATCGGGCCGTGGGTTGCCACAGAAAAAAAGGCAATTTTAAATTATTCATACTACCCACATCGGCCGAAATCAGATCTACATCAAACGTACATTCTCTCATATTGTTAATTACTTAATTATTTATTATTATGAAGTATCCGAGTATTTCGCCCACGATTCGATTCGCAAATGTGATTTGATGGTTTTTTAAATAGCAATATTCGCACTATAAAAACAACCTGTCCGTCCGTACGGCCTTATAAAGCTCTTATTTGATAATCAAATGGCTTTTGCGACAGTTCAAAAGCCTAACTTGATTTGTCCATATATTTTTTGCATGTTTTATTAATAGTTCAAAAGTTTCTGCGTAGTTGTCAGGAGCTATTAAATCAATCAAGTTTTGACAAAAAAATTAAATATGCGTGTGGAATGTAACGCAGGTAATGATTTTTTTATTTAATCCGCTAATCCAGAGGTTCTCAAAGTGCTGTGGAAAGTTGTTACTCTGAAACTGGAACTTAAGTATTGGCGGGTACAAATTTAAGAAATATGATATCTTCTAAGACGTCATTATATTTGTGACTGCTATGCCATCTGAAAAAGATTAAGAACCTCTGCGATAATCAATTAAATTAAAATTAAAAATGAGTTTTGTAATAAAAGTTACGTGACAATTTTTAACGGAAAACAACAATGCTTCTCCGTACGACGTAACACTATATGACGTAAGTGTGTTAACAGAGAATCTACATTCATAAATTTTATGTTTCGAGTTATGTCTTTATGGAAATAACTGCAACAGAGTTATTTGATTGTAAGTGGTCACCGAATTCTTAGACATCAACAGTACTAAAAGCATCACCGTTGCATTAGTAATCAAGGAATATTTTTCTTGATGATACCGAATGCCTTTAAAACGTCCGGGCGTTTTCTTGAAAAGTTTCCAGGGAAAACTCGGACACATTGTGTCTTGGGAATGGCAGGCAAACAATAATAATAAGCTAATAATTATACAAATCTGAGTTAATCGTAAAAGTAAGCTAAAGGTACCTAGGCGTCTTTTACCAAGACCAACTTTTCAAAAAACATCCAGGGTAATTACCATTTTACCCAAATATCTGGGGCTAGCGAATTTATTTTACGTCCCGCACGGCAATTTGATGGCAATCCTACCTTTGACAAACGTTGTCTTAAAGCTCGCAGCTAAAGTAGCTCCAATCTGAATGTGATGAGTCTATTTAAACGTATTTGGTGAGAGGTTATTAAAAGTTTTGTAGTCGTTTCTCATGTGGATGATGACGAGCTATTTCGATGTCTTGTAGCTCGTATGTCATCCTGACGTTTACTAGCAGGGGCTTTTGTTTTGGGTGGCACTATTTTGTATTTTTTCTCATTAATAACTGATTTTTCTCCTTTATTTTGGCGTCTATTTGGCAATGAAGGTTAACTAGTGGATATTGCCAATAGGTATTAGGTTATAACCTTTGTATACTTG
>LGAG01000247.1:237052-257111 GCA_001278395.1 Lerema accius
TGAACAATGCCAATGGACATTAAGTTATAACATTTTATAATGGTTAACAATTTGTTGACTATAGCTGGGCCATTACAAACGTGCAAACTACGTCATCAATCATTTTACCATATCTCTCGTTCACACTTATAGGTATATCGGAACTCTCACTCGAATGTGCGACCATAGTCCATCCCTTTGACGTTTTGATTTATGACGTAGTCTGCACGTTTGTAATGGCTCTACTATAGTGTTTTGTTTTCTCCCGATTGCACCAAAAGGAATGTTTTATCGGTATATTAAAATACTTTTCAAAAATTCTCGTCCTTCGATAGCTTCGATGAATAGAAGTCATTAATAGTCGTAAATAGCTACTGTTAGGCGATATTACTACTAGAAACGAGTCCAAATATAAACTACAGACTAGATATAGGAAGTGATATGAAGAGAACGATAATGGGGGCGTCATATCCAGATAATATCAGTGATAATGACTTGTTGAGTAGCCGAGTACAAGGGGCGGAGCTAGCTATATTATCTCTTGGAAACGTTGTGAACTGAGGTGTAGAAAGTTGACCCTTGTGTTGTGAACATGACCTAAGTTGATGTTACTTACTGGTCTTGGGTTCGATTCCGGGAGTGTTTTATATGTGTTGATTTTATTCAGTAGTGATTATTAATTTTGTTTACAACTGCCTTTCCATTTATTATCCTGCCGAAACGTAGGTATGATTAGCAATAGATACCTAAACAATTAATAGATGTCGTAACAATTATAGTAATCTAAAACTTCACTATACATTATGATTATAAGTAATATTTTTAGCATATGAAAAACATCCGTATTCGGTGGTATTATGTAACTGAGCTGTTATAGCATAAAATGACGATTGACTTTGAATTTTGGTTTATTAACTTTTATCTAATTATTAAGAGTAAGTAATTCATATTTTGTCAGCTAATTATTTCAAATTTTCTCAAAAAAAAATCGAGTACTTCTTTCGATTGAAAACTCTACGATAACCCTTTGTTCTGACATTTTAGTAGTAACGCTACTACCTACCTATATCATATTTTCATCACCTATTATTTTCCTTCAACCTTATACTTAGTTGATTGTCAATTATTGTGATTAAATAGATATACCTAGGTACTAGTAGGTACCGGTAAACCACTTGTTTTACATGTTCAAGTACCTACCGCTAATGGCGTCAATCAAATAACCGACAATTTAGTTGTTATAACTTAAAACTTTATCAGACACGCATTATATATTCTAAGGTGGATACATACTGAGCTTTACAATCCGTACCTAATGCCGTACTACGATACGACTGCGCTAGAAGGCGGGGATGTATGTATTAGGATCGACAAATTATATTATTGAATACGTTGTAGCTTCATCTATTCTGTTTGGAAAGAAACTTAAAGCTAGCGCTATCTAGGGAAATTGTAGGGGAACATAATTTAATATGTTTATAACATATAAATAATATTAATATAATTTAGCTTACGGACTTCATTCCGTCTAACAAACTATTGAATTTCAAATTCGTACAAGACTGAATTAATCACAAACAGGTGTCAAAGAACAGTAAGTATTGCGAAACAAAATCAAACAATAACAGAGAAAAAATCATTAAAAATTTCATCCCTATAAATGTTCGATCGTACTGTTGAAACATGGCAGTGAAATTGAATTTGGTATCGTCCGCATTCGCAAACATTGTATCGGGATACCGCCTGAACAAACACTCGTTGTTTGTTTGTGGATGTATTCAGGGAATAATGAACCCGGGTTCTGCTTTGTCGCCGCAACGACAACAACGAAATAGAGTTCTGTAAAATCTGAACAAAAGGTTTATGGATAACTAAAGGCGAGTGGAAAAGAAGTGATATCCTAGTGGTTTAAAGGTTGGTCTCACAAACGGGAGCTCCTGAATTCAAACTCCACGGCACGCATGTCTAATTCAAAAATTTATGTGCGTATTAGATATTATTTATCACTTAGGTACTACGGCGAAGAAAGACATTTTGAGGTAACCTGCACTCCTGAGAATTCTCCATAAAGTTCTTTGATGTGTGAAGTCTGCCAATCCGCATTTGGCAAGCGTGGTGGACTATGGCTTGTACCCTCACATGGTGAGAGAAGTACCGAGCCCAGTATTGGGACAATTATGGATTGTGATGTTAGCAGATTGTTAAAAAGCAATGAGTTAAATTCTGATTCGAAAAGCTCAGTCTATATCCAGCTATGCTAATTGCTTATTAATTACAATTGTATCGTGTTTATTTTCTATGCAAGTTAATGCGCGCCGATGAATATTAATCCGGCTTGTTAAACGACACATTATATTTAGCTCCTAGTTACATTAACTGGATCTTGATAATAAATCTGTATACAGGACACTTATAAACAACTAGGTACCTATTTAGATACATGTGTGGAGTCAATGTCGCAAACAGATCTGATACAAACTTATATTTAAAGTTGTTCTCAACGATTTAACTAATATTCTTTACCAGTATCTATTTGTATATCAAGGTTATATAATTATATTTTTGGGTTATTATTTTAGACCCTATTTTACTAGAAGAATAGAAAGTGCAGAAATATAAATAAAAAACATTGCTCACACTGCCTATGATACATAGACATGGCACACATGAACGTTAGCCAGTAGAATTCTTTGACAAACAATTTACATCTGCTAGCAAGGTTTTTAGTTTGACAGAATGAGTTATGCTCGAATTTCGACCATAGAATGGGTGTCTCATTTCAAAATAATCTGAGAACTCTTAAACTTTAACCATATCCACAAATTTCCACTGTAGCTCAAAAACGTATTAGGTACTGTTAGAAAACTGGAATTTGACATGGATGTATGACAGTTATTTGACAGTATTTACATGACACAGTCAATGGTCAGTTACGGTACAGTTAGAATATCTAATAGGAGGATGATAAAGACGCATGAAAATGAACAGTTTTGCAAACAATTCCGCTTAAGCTAAAGATTTTTTATTGTAACTAAACGTTTGTATTATTATTACTTTTTTAATAACAAAATGTGCGGACAGTTTCTTTCTCATTTCTTCTTTTCCATTGTTAAGAAGCACCTTAGATTAAAAAAAAAATCATGCATAAGTATATCATGGATAGCTACATGAATAAATGATTTTGAATTTTGAAATTTGACGGTTTCGGCGTGGTAATGTCGGCGTGTCGGCGATGTCATTATGATAAAAACAGAATTATTGCACGTTGCAACACTGCCCGTGATAAAGACTCCGAGCGGTCACTGCCGAACATTGCCGAAACACGAGCTCCGATACTCGTGAGAGTACCGTCAGCAAAACAAATATTATGGAATAAAGTTGTAAGTTTATTATATTATTAATTTTATAAACGGGGTGACTAAAACTTTTATTTTAATCGTTTAATTTAGGATCGTTGTATTTTATTAATATTTTATACTATAGATTAGTTACCGCGTCCTTAGTAAATAACCGAAAAGTGTTTCGGGCTATTTAAAATGCATGCATTCTTACTATTCCTTACTGACGTCTCGATAAGTACTTGCCGTCTCATTGCCTAGTCTTTGTAACGTATTCTGTTCATAAAGCCGATAAAATCACCGTGTATATCGAGACCTTAAGAAATTCTAAAAGATCAGTTTCTGTTAAATTAATATTACGTTTTTAATAATAAAAATTTCATTTATTTTATAATGCGACTAGTTGTTGCCCGCGGCTTCGCTCGCGTAAAATTTTGTCTGCCGCATAAGTTTCGTGACAAATAATTTAATTTTTAGGTATATTATGTATTTTTTTACTATTGGCTTCCCGTTCAAAATAAATAATGAAATTAAAATAAAGTAAATATTAAAGAGCGGATCCCATACAATAAACGTAATTAAAAAAAATGTTATACTCGATCTTAGAAAACAGGTAGAAACTTGATTATTTTAGTAGATAAAAGAAGTAAGTATCTTTTATTAATGATGACGACCCCGTAGCCGTAGCCTCGTTGGTAGTGGCCCCGCCTGCGAAGCGAGTGTTCCCGGGTTCGATTCCCGGCCGGTGCAGACATTTATTTATGTCACAGATAAATGTTTGTTCTCGGGTCATAGGTGTTAGTGATGTGTTATTTGTGTTCTCTATGCCACCTGCGACACAGGGATTCCTACTGCGAAAGTAGGAGTGTGTTAGCGTATGAGTGTGATAGCGTTAATGATGATGCGGAACCATTTATGTGCGAATCCGACTCGCACTTGGCCGGTTTTATATATTCTTCGCCTGTATAGTGTGTTTATAAAAAGTACCCCTATGTCTTTTCCCAGGACGGAGTTTATCCATATGGGATAAATGAGAATTTGCCAAAAATACATAGAGAACACAATTATTAAAGACCAATGCATCATATTGTAGCCGGCGGCGCCGCGCCGTGCGTCCGCCGGGCCGCGCTTTTGAAACGCTCTAATACTGCATTCAAGTCAAACTTATTATCGTGATAACTTTTAAACTGTTCGGTCAAATTACTTACTGTAAAAGACAAAGTTTATCTACATTAAATACTAAAAGTGACTAATGTATTGGTTTTGATAAGAGTGTGAAATTTATATACCAAAATGTGCATTGTAAAACAGAATCCAATTTAATTAAATTTATGGTTCATATTTTTGGTCATAGTGGTTTCCACATAAAAGGTAGACATATACTGTCGCGGACATTTTGTTAGATCATTTAAAGCGGAATAATTCTTCCATACATATTTTTTTGATACCTTGAACCGTTTTCGCAGCGCACGCAACGGAAGCCCTCAAAGATGAATAATTTTCCCCGTTTTATCCACATTCTCCATTATATCTTCGCTCCTATGAGTTGCAGCGTGATGTTATATAGCCTATAAGTTTCCTCGATAAATGGACTATCTTACACTAAAAGAATTTTTCAAATCGGTCCAGTAGTTCCTGAGATTAGCGCGTTCAAACAAACAAACAAACAAACAAACAAACAAACAAACAAACAAACAAACTCTTCAGCTTTATAATATTAGTATAGATTTACATCGTTATCAATTTTTTTTTACAATCGTTAATGCAGTTGTTAGTAAGTAATAAATAAATTGAATTAGAATTTGTAAGCCGCGTTTCACAGCACCTTTACTATGTAGTCATAAAGTTAGCAGTTGTCTCTGCGGACGGTACACAGTGACAAGGGCACAACACAATATGTAGGAGCACATTTATCATCATAAGAGTTGTATTAACGCCCGACGCTACGGTCTGCTATGGTCCATGGCCCATGGTCCATGGCCCATGGTCCATGGCTATACTGAACAGTTTGAGCGTACAATACTATTGTATGTAACTGTAGGGTTGACACATCTTGGTTTTGTAAAGGGTTGATTTGACGATTCGTATGGTGTAATAGTTGGTAGAGGTTTAATTGATCTTGGGTTTGATTTTCAGTGAGGTGAAAATTTTAGTAATGAATTTAAATTTCTGTTCTCTATATGAGTGTTTGTGTTGTCATATGCATAACACAGAAAAAATCACTGTGAGGCTTAAGTTTTATGTCTGTGAGGCAATTTAAAAGAATATACAGATCAGCTAGTAGATTATCGAAATTGAGGTGGTTATTTATAGTTACATAAATTGCAATCTCTTAAATACTTTCTAATAGGTATCTACTATGTGATTAAATAACTCAAGATTTTTTTGTGAATGTTATTTGTATAAAAAAACAGTCTTCTAACTTATTAAATTTAAAGGACATAGTTTAACCATATTATCATAGAATATTATTATTATACAATTTTAAACTTCATTTTAATTTAAACTGAATATAACTTTCTCAAAATAAATTTAATTTAATTTGAATAAAATAAAGTGCCAACCCTAGCTCTAAACGTAGTACCATGGATAGTGTCGCGTTTATTATATGACATTATATTAGAGTGAAAGGGACCGTGTTCATCTCGTGTAAGGGCTCGTCCACACAATGCGCATTATGATGTTCTAGAACGACTAAGAAGTTGAAATGTGGCTACCGGCTAGTGAATGCATGTGTTAAATAATTTCACTACACTAGCACTTGAATAACTCCTAATTATCTATAGTTAAAGGTTCTTTAGGTAGTCTAAAAAGCGAAGTATGGTAAGTCACGGTTTAAATTTTAATTTTCAGTTTTATGACGTCATGAAAAAAAAACTAAACTTTTTTATAAAAGATCTAGCGTACGTGTATGTCAAAACCCATTCTAAATATATTAAAAAGAAGATATCAGGTTAGGGTTAATAATTCTACGAAATAATTATAGTAATGTAATAGTTATTTCTTATTGTCACGTCATCGCAAATAGATTAATGCCAATTAAAAAATATGGTGAACTCGTCCCCATTTTCGCCAAACGGGCTTACAATAAGACTTTTGTTAAAGTAAATTTATTAATGTTATCTTCTTTTCTTTCAAATAATTTTAGCAACAAGACAGGACAGACAGACGCTTTATCGCAGACACACTTACCCAAATACAAACATATAAATAATATTAAAATGATTCACAGCCAATTCAGTAGTAGCGGAACTTAAGACGTTTTAAAACGATGATAAATCTCACCGCCGAGTTAAAACGGTCAACCACCATAATAATATATTCTGTCTTGGAGATAACATATGATATACTTTTATTAACCAAACTACTAAGAACCCATAACCACTTGCATATTTGCATCAAAATAACCGAAATTTCTCACCTCATCCCAAAGAATCACACCGATTATATCGTAAAAATTTACACTGTCGATTTATGTGTATCATTTCGGATGTCTCGCTCGCACTTCATTATGTTTTATAGATCAGATAAGGACGGATGTATTGTACACATTACACTGCGTGGCAAATTAACAGCAGTTTGTTTGAGCAAACAAGGGTAATAAGAAGTTATCGCTGCGATTTCGAGATGTACGGAAATTAAAGACACAAAAAGGTGATTTGAACCTTTTATGAACAAAAATAAAGTGTATTTTTGTATAGCGAAGGCCATGACACAATTTTTAAGTGTCATTATAGGCGTGATGT
Organism: Lerema accius; assembly: GCA_001278395.1. NCBI lineage: Eukaryota > Metazoa > Arthropoda > Insecta > Lepidoptera > Hesperiidae > Lerema > Lerema accius. Next base: position 244,116 of record LGAG01000247.1, read on the forward strand.
GATGTTGATTGAAGAGAGAAGTATTGATTCGTGATTACAGTTTGTTTTATTACTTGAAAACAGCCAAGCGTGTTGAGAATGGTTTGTAATGGTTCTATAGTAAAAAATAATTTTGGAATTCAATCAAGCGACGATTATGAAGTAATGAATTTTCAGGCAAGTTCTAGTTTACAACCAATTTGTCCGCTATTTACAGAAAAAATACATTTTATATTGTGCCTTATTTCTTCTAAGAAAATGGTTGTGTTAACCATAAAAATTGAGAGGGGATATAATAAAAAAAATATAGCTCATGTTACTCTCACTAAGGAGACTAATTCAATAACACTTAAAATTTTGAAATTCATCAAGCCGTTAAGCTGTAGGACGTGCCAACGAAACATACATACATACATACATACAACGCTCGAAAAATATTACCCACCTTTCGCAGTCGGATAAAATGGAACTTCCAAACAGCTTCGGTTTTTATAATTTAAAATTCAAATTCAAAATCATTTATTCATATAGGTATCAAAGATACCTACACTTATGCACGTCATTTTTTTAATCTACTCCCGCTTCGTAATGTGCTTTGTCATGAAGGAGAAGAAGTGGGGAAAGAAACTCCCCCGCACATTTTTTTTAAATGATAATAACAATTACACAATATTTTTTTACAAAAAAAATATAACCTTTATCTGCGGAACCCTGAAAAGTAGATAATGAGAAGGTCAGGGCAGTTTCGGGAAAGCCCGTAATTTAAAACAATACAACATAAAGGTCGTGGCGTCACTCACATTTAAATTGGACAAAAACATTCTGCAACGGGAATTCAGAAAGTTTATTTAGCGAGAGTGTGTCAACTTCACGTGCGTTGGTCGAATCACAATGAAGTACAACATCTTAAAATGTACTCGTAGAGGTATAAGGGCAGACTTGCTTCAGACCCTATCGTCTTTTTAACATTAAAAAAAAAAAACTAAAAAAAATCTTTAATATTTTTTTTACTAATAACCGTACTGTAGATTGTAGAATCCAAAAACAAACCTAACAGTAACTGTCACATACCTAAATGTTTGCATAACCGGGGAATGAACCTGGAACCCTTCTCTTAGTAGCTAATGCCATTGAGAATAAAAGATAAATAAAAATTTCAATTAATATGCAAAAGATGTTCCGAAATCTCTTTACAACATCAGGCTTAGCAAAAGCCCATTGCACACTGACCGACTTTACCGTAAATCATTCACTCACTCACTCGGTCACAAAAGATTGAAGTGTCAGCGACGCGGGCGTTTCTGGGACAAGGAATGATATTCATCACACGGCGGCAATTCGCGGACAATTTGCTTGGTTTATCAGTACGTAATTATCCGAAACCCGCACCTTAATGAACGGTTGCAACGGTTGCAGCGGTTGCTGTGCCTTAAAAGATAAGCTGAGCGAGTGAAGAGTAAATTATTCTTTTTTTCTAGCGTATTTTTACACTTTGTTGGCAATTGTAACGTAAATAGATGATAATGCCATTTAATAGAGGGCTAAAAATGACTTTCACTTGAATGATGGTGCTGCCATCTATTAAAATGTTGCTTGGTCGAGAAATTTAATTATAGCGGCCAGTACGCAGCGAGTAGTTATGTTGTCGTGGCTACGTCGTTACTTTGTAGGATTTGTTAGCGGTCAAATCCTTTATCTGAACTTTACGCATCGTCAAATTAAATTTTAAAGTTAACTATTGATTAAGTGTACTAAAATATTTTTAAAGTGAGGTTCCTTTATTTCTTGAACCCTCATATCCCCGCATTAGAATACCCTATATCACATATAGCATCGCAATTAGAACAATCTGTAGCACCCAAACACACTTTGTAAGTACCAATAATTTCTTTATAGGATGCGTAGAAAAGTTTTTTCTTCATTTTCTTCCAAAGCACCTATTCGAAATAGCAGTAGCTTCAAAAAATAATTGACTTGCATGTAACATTGATATGAATGAATTTTGAAATTAGAATCGGGTCTCCGCTCATCCCTCGCGCCGCTAACCAAACGCATCGACGGGTGCATCCAACAAGAGTGATGCGAAGGGAGCTGCGGCGTGTTATTAAGCCCGTGAATTATGGCGTTGACGCGCTCTTGTCCAATAATATGAACAGCAGAAGCGATAATTACCCGCGAAATTTTATTTCCGAGAACGCGTTCGAAAGTGTTCCGTTCGCGACCATCTTTGTCGATGAGACGGGCGTTTCGGCTTCTTGTGTCAGAATTCAATTTATGTTTGTAACAGTAATCTCAAATTACTTATTTTGTCTTAGGATGTACAGGCACAATATACAGAGTCTAACGTTAACGTTATCCAAGAACAACTTACAATTGTGATACAATCTATTCTTTATTCTTTTTTCGGGGGTGATTTGTGTGTAAATTTCATGTTAATCTATATAAAAGTTTCGTGTAAATATCTTCCCAGATCACATTTATAATATTAGTAGGATAGCAAAGCCAGATGTACTTATTTCATTAGATTAATTGGAAATACGTCTATCAATTAAGTCTAAAGTGGATCTTATCCAATTAGTGGTCTCGCGGAGGTGGTAGCAATGTGACACTGCAGTATTGGATGTTATCACATTTCTGATAAAAACGTGAACACACTGAGCATTTGAATTAATTATTCTATTTTTATGACGAGCTTCGTAAGCCAGTTGAATCGCGCTAATGAGAAAATTCTCATCTGAGTCGTTATTATATGAGGCTATAGTTTTGTTTGAAGGAAGAAGTCTGCTATAAATGTTCAATGGTTCCAGTAACCAGATATTAGAAAATATTTTAGGCAATGCGAATTATGGTCTGTTTAACTAGGCCTCTATTGGAATTTACAGTGGTTTAAGTGGAAATACAATAGTCTTGAAGTAACAACTGACATAATGTACGACCCTAGGGAGTTGAATTGTTCAAATGGTTTCTGTAGGTTTAATTTCATATCATCAGGTTTTTGAAGCACTAAAAATAATAATAATAACGCTATACACTCATAGCCCCACACTAGGATTCCCTGTGTCGTGGGTGTCATGGACGACACGGAAATACACAAACTCCCCAAAATCCCCAAGATAAAAATGCAGCAACTAGACCTGCATTATAAACCTTATCACGATATCTTCAAACTATGCACACGACGATACGCCAATTACGAAATGAATTTTATAACAGACCATCGATTTAGACCGCGTTCCACCTGGTTCATGTATATTCAATTTTCAGTATTTCATCGCTACCAGGTGTCTGGAGCCATTGTGGGGTTACACCTGTATGAGTTATAGTACTAGGCTTAGGCGCGTTACTCATGTGCGACAGTGACGCGACAATGACACGACAAAAAGTCGCACATTTGAATAAGGTCGAAGTGAATCTTCAGTGATACAATGACGCGTGACACGACAAAAAGTCGCACGTTTGAATGTTGATATCGTCGATGTATTATATGATATTTTAACGTTGCATTTTGTCGCAACGACGAATTATAATAGTGGTAGTTTCGTGTCGTATGTCGCTTAGTTGTATTGCCGATAATATTCTGGATATTTGCATCTAAAACATAAGAATGTTATTAAAACTGCATTTTCATAAAAAGCTGACTTTAGAGCAGGTTTCATTGCAATAGGTATGCGACAATTTGTCGTGCTGTCGCACATGTGTGTCGCCCTTAGTAAGACAACAAACTCACCCATTGATTAAGTTGTCATAGGTGCTATAAATTTAACCATAATGTCGGTAATTGCGATTTCAATGTCTTTGTGAAGAGCAAACAATACAAGAATTATTTGATAGTAGGTAGTTATTTTTTATTACTTTTAAGTAATTGTCCCTCGTACGTTGTTAAGGTTATCTGTAAATAGATGTTAAATGTAGCGCGTGTTTAGGTTAAATTACTTAATACTATAATAGGTGATATTATCCTTTGAAGTCGGTTTTAAATTCATAGTCATACGCAATGTTTTATTTATATTAGAGTCAGTAAATAGTAATTTTATTTCTTTGTTATTATTTTATTACTTTAACACAAGATTAATGATATAATTCATTTTAAAAGTTCACGTAAAAGTGTGAAATACAAGTAACTTTGTGAAGTCATGAAATCGATATTACTTACTAACCAAGTAGGAAAATAACAGTTAAGTATTATTTAAAAGGCAAGAAACTCGACTAACAAAATATTTTCAGGAAATGCCATTTAATTTAAAAATGATATGACCTTTACATAGGTCTCTCTCACAATAGAGACTAATCCAATGACATGATACCTTATAATTATAATACATCGAGCCATTTAGTATATACTTAGTATATAAAGCGTGACAAACAACTGGATATAAACATTATATTCGAAACATATTTTCATTGCAGCGCAATTGGTTAAAAATACGATTGGGCTGATCGACGATGACCATTATCCTACTTTCTACTATATATATATATTATATAAATATAATATTATAAATGTGAAAGTTTGTAAAGATGTTTGGATATTTGGATGTTTGGATATTTGTCCCTCCTTCACGCTCTAACCGTTGAACGGATTAAGCTGAAACTTGGTACACAGATAGGTTGCATCCAGGAATAGGACATAGGATACATTTTATCCCGATTATAGGTTCCCTTGGGATAAAATCAATATTTTGTTTACTTTGTAGACTTTTCCGCGGGCAGAGCCGCGGGCATCGTCTAGTCATGTTATAATGCTCGATTGATGAATATATCATGATGATTATCCAAGTATGCACTTCCTAAAAAGTAATTCCGACGCCAACGGTTACGATTATATTGTCGCCAATCTTAGTAACATTCACCGCTTCGCGTCCATTATAAATATTAATAGCAAAACATGTTTATCAGTCTAGCGTCGTATTTAGTTCATAGTCTGCGTAAATAAATGTTGGTTATTAATCTCACTGATTACGATCGCATTAGATGGAAGGGTTTTGAGATTGCCGCGCTTAGTGTCACTCTATCGTGAAGCTAAGGAGTTAGAGGTCTCGGGTTCGATCCCGGTTGAGGATATCAATAAAGGCTGTAAGTGTGAATATGTGAATAATTACAACTGCTATAGTTTAAGAAGCTACTTTCGTATGAATATAGTTCGGGGTTAAAGCTAAAGCTAAAGCTTGAAGTTGTACAACTGTATAAGTTAAAAATGCCCTATTTTAGGACGACTTTAGTTCGGAGATGAAATTTTTTTAGTGTAAATGTAGTAAGATTCTGTAATCTAGAAGGTGACGTAGGTTGCGAAGAAGAGGTCTTAGGTTTGATTCCCCGGTGGAGATATTTATGTCAGAGATATACGTTGGTTCTCTTTTTAGTTATGGGCACTTATGGGAATTAGTGATGTGCTATTTAGTTTTGTATGTTACTTGCGTCACAGAGTACCTTTAATGGAGTTTATTTATTATGATGTGTTGGGGTTTAATAAAAATGTCTTAGTTAGTAACGATGGTTGTTGTAAAATAGACTGTTTTTCCATTACTTTAAAACATATTTTTCCTTGCAGGTCAGTATCAGTGGCAGTACAAAGGTCTGTTAAGGCATGCTTGTGTGTCGTGTGTATTCTGGCTTTTTAGCAACCGTTTACTTTTGGGTTGGTAACGCATCAGTGACGCCTTAATTTGACACGAGAGAAGACACGTCATTCCAGTTTTTTTTTTATTAATGTGTCAAGCATAGTAGGTAGATACTTGTCTAATGTTAAGTGGCGATGTTGCCCAAGATGGTAAACGCACTAATTTAGAAGAAGACTATTCACTCTTGACTTGAAGACATCCAAATTATAATTGAACGGGAGTACCAATGCCGGCATTATTCAAATCTGGTATTTAATTATAATAACAAACAGATTTACGAGAATCTACCTCGGATTTGCGGAGATAGTTCAACCTTCACACCAAAAAATATAATAGACTCAGTGTTCAGAACAATAAAGTACAATAATTTTTTTTCCTTTTTTTATGATTTGACGTATGTCACCGAGTAGGTAATTAGGTATACCATGCCGAGAAATGTACCGGGAAACGTTACCATTTGTTATTAACGTTATGTTTTTCGCTACAACGCTTCCTTGTTCCGAAGACTTCGTCTATATATTTTTTGGTCTGTGGTTCAACTCTATTGTAAACAATATCCCCCGCACAATAGAACCAAATGTCTTCGTGTGTACGTCTATGTAAGTTATGGTAAGTGGGGCGTCGTGGGACGAGACACGGGACAGTGTCCCTATCAGACGATACATGGGACACGGACGGGACAGTGAATGAACCGTTACGGTTCATGTGCTATCATTGTAACTGACGATAAGTCAACCTACCCACTGGCTATGAGAAATACTGCGATAGATCATGAGAGAGATTTGTGTTATAAGTTAAACTTTCAAAGGGTGGGTTTGAACTATGTTTCGGAGAAGACAGAGAATTTGAAGAACTTTACTTTTTTTTAAATCTAGTAGGTACTTAGGTACCTATCTTAGTATTAATAGAAAAAAAACCCGACTACAAATTTTATTTCAGTACGCCCAATTGTATTAAAAAAATATAGGTAGGTAGGTATAGCCCATATCATTTCTATGAAAACGAATCTAATGATACCTCAAAAGTTGAAAACCGTAAACCGTGAAGTCTTTTGGGCTGTAGTGCATGACGTAAAAACAAACACACATGGTGATGTTTAACTACGACTTTAAAATTATTGCCATGATAAAAAATTTATTAAAAAATATGAATTACTATTACTGAAGAATGCTGTAAGTCCTACTGAGTTGCATCTTTAGAGTAACTGAAGATTTAATTTCCAAAATTTTTAATATTTAGTTTAACCATTTTATTAGGAACTCAAACTAGTAGTCTACAATGAAAATATAGGTCATAAAATATATATACAATATAGGTCATAATGTGTCGTACTAATATGCACCATATTAGTTGTGAATCTGATGCAGTGGTACATGTATATGACATAAAGTGTCGCATGCGTTTAGGGCCTAATACCACTGAAAGAGAAGCGCACAGCATATTTTTCATACTTTATTCGCAATAGACTTACAAAATCCAACTGCGTTCTCTAATATTGCCGACGTAAATATTAAAAAAATATTTTCTACATTTTTCTCCATATAAACTTTAACCATGCCAAATTTCAATTTAGCCCGCATTATTCTTAAAAAGGTCTCCGAAATCGAACCTTTCACGTATCAATATAAGATGTTCTAAGAGATGGTCTTAACCCTATTGCTGCCTTTGGCACGCTATGTATTTAAGCATGTTAATGTTAACCCGTTGCGTGCCGCTATCACTGGCAGTGGTCCCTTAATGAAGGCAGGCAGGCCCAAGGTCTACGATTACCGCATCTAGGTCACCGCAGCCGACCGGTTCGCGCACATGTTGCTATCACTATTTTGACACGTCCAACTATAGTGTGCGAAGAGCTTTACACTCGCTTTCGACCCTAATACCTACTATTGGGACTAGAAGACCCCCGTATAATTCGTTCTTGTCTCTAACAAAATTAGTGTTCAAAGAAGATGCGTATAGTATAAACTGTGATTTCAGTTAAAATCTTTATGCGATGGAGTTGTTATTCTCTGCCTCCTTTCTTTTTCGTACATTTCACTACTAATAACGATACAATTCTAAACGATTGTACCAGAATCGATGTCTGAAAAAAACTGTATGAACCTTGAACAGGTTCGTAAAAATTAATCGATATATCCACCTCAAGATACCGGTATCGATTTCGATTTGTTTTCAATCGAAACACCATAAACCACTTGCCAACTTCAATCGAAACACCAGAGATTCAAATATCGAAACGATATAAAATCAATTAGCCACCCGTCCTCGTATTAAACTCGAACGACTACTTTACGATCGACCAAAAATTAAATCAACAGTATCAACTCATAAAGCTTGCAGTGAAATTTTATTGTCGAACGTACGGCCGATGAATTAATCTGACTCGATACCAATGAATTTTCGATGTGAAATTAATAAAATACCGGTATCGCGGATATTCGCGGCTGGTACAGTTCGCAAGAAAAAACGGTTGCGGATCAACGCCCTGTTTTAGAAATTCAAGTACCAAACATTAAAATAAATGGATATATAACGCTCTACTCCAAACTAAGATTCCCTGTGTCAAGAGTCCCATTAACTCGAATAAACGAAGGATATCTACACAAAGACTATGCCAAAACAAAAACAAACTATAAATAGGCATGTTACTAAAGGGCTTTAGTCGGAATTTTATAATGCGAGTAGTCAACGTGATAAAATATATCATATTTTTGCTCATAATGCTGCCCAAAATCGCAGAATTGAAGTGTTTTTATAAACATTTGACTTACACACATCCCCACAAAATAAACAAGTTAGCATAGTAATGTCTGTATTCATCATTTTTTTAAACTCTAATTCATAATTAAAAATCGAAGAACTCTCCTCAAATATTTATAGATAACTAGACGATGGCCGCGGCTCCGCCCGCGGAAAAGTCGATAAACAAAATATTGATTTCGTCCCAAGGGAACCTATAATCGGGATAAAATGTATCCTATGTCCTATTCCTGGATGCAACCTATCTGTGTACCAAGTTTCAGCTTAATCCGTTCAACGGTTGGACCGTGAAGGAGGGACAAACATCCAAACATCCAAATATCCAAACATCTTTACAAACTTTCACATTTATAATATTAGTAGGATAAAATCGATTGCTAGTTAACATTAATACGCTGCCGACTGTACCCAGGAACTAAGTAAGTTTTGTCATTTGATCGACTGTTGAATGGTAAATAAATAACGTCGGCAGTACAATATTGAAAATTCGATGGATTTACCTAATTCAGGTCTAGTACAACGACTGAATCATTCTAATGGTAATCGCGGGTTTATTGTACCTTCCGACTATTACTTTTAATGTCGCAATGTTTCTTGGATGACTGTAAGAGAAATTAAACTTGGGTAATACTGTAATCGAAATGAAAGAAAGAAATTTGTCTCAGGTATGAAACTATAGGTAACAAAAAGATAATATAAGTAATAAAAAAATATTGTTTTCTCACCATTAAGTGGCATTGACGATTGCGACGATTTTCTTATCCATATTTTTGTAAACATAGAGAGTAGGCAAGAATTAGAATTTATTTGATTTGCATTTTAAATTAAGAAGTCATTAGTGAAAGGAGAAATTCTTCAAAATTTTATTAATTCAGGGATAACACCTGAATTATAGTTAATCAATGTTTATTAATAAGAGTGTAATTTTTTGTATTTTTTATTAAAATATGTTTTTTTTAGTTAATGACTTTTAATTTCATCATAATCTCCGATCGGTACAGGTACGTAAACAGTCTATTATTTAATTTATTCTAAGGCTGCATTTAATAAAATCAATAATTGAATTAATTGATTTATATTATTAATATTTATGATGTGCATATTTACGGACTGATTGCATAAATTAATTGTAAATGCCTCAACTAATAATTATTTCGTTGGATGGATCGCAATAATATATAATGTTGGCTTACTTATTTAATCTAATCTAAATTAATTTTAATCAAACTTTGGTTGACTATATTAATTTTTAATAAAGATGAAATTTTATTTTCTGAATTTTGCGTATTATAGATAAGTTTAATAAGAGCCTTAATAAATTATTTTAGTTTATTTTTTAATACGAGTGTCGTTTGATGTTCAATCCTATATCACAAAAATGATTGAATGGGAATTACGATAAAACCTATTTTTTTTAAGTAGCAATGCATTTTAGATCATTCCTCTGTATAAGATTGGATGGCAATATGGTCCTATATACGCATACATGTAGATAGGCCTTATGTCCTATTTCAATTTATTCTATTTTACCTGCATGGAACCTATAAAAAACTGTCAGTACTTTGGTTAAAAAACAAATGATAGTAATTTTTAAACTACGATTAATCATTAACAAATTAATAATTAATAGTAGAACTAATATTAAATTGAAAATTATACTAAATGTTTTAATTTGGTTTTATTGATGATACTAATAACTAACGAGTGGCTTTTCTCTAACAGAATGGAGAAGAGGAGACAGGGGTCAAAAGCAAAGGGAATGTAAAGGTAAGTGAAAAATTGTGGAGAAGTTGACATATTTAGTAATTACTTAGGTATATAAATAGAAATTTAATCTTTGTAAAAAAGAATAATAATAAATAACAGAAAAAAAATACACCGAAAGTAGACCCAAACCGAGTGATACAATTAGTCGGGGCAGGTAGCTTGAAGCAAGAGACATATAGTCTGACCGCCATTCAGAAGCCACCTGAAGCAGATTGCTTCAAGCCCGCTTCAGTAATTGCTTCAAGCATCCCGTCTATGACTAGCTTTAGGACTTCAATAACGAAGGTATTTTTCGTTACTAAAACAAATGATAGCTCTTCTCCGCTTCACCATATGTTTAGAACTATAGCTTAATATTATTCTGTTGTATAGAATACCGCAGTATTTGCATTGAATCGCCGCGAATATAAACGTTTATTGCCCATTCGGCTATTAGAGATGCGGATTGGCGGTTCATTTACTTAGCATATACATTTCTGGCTTATTCAAAAACAATTCATTGACACGTCATAGGCGTCACGAACTATGAAGATCGTTTAAAGTGAATCAAAAACTATACTTAAGTGGAAACTATTTATCTAATTAAATTACTTTACAAGTGTGTAAAGTAGCCGAATATATGCCGCAAATGGACTAAATTCAAATTCAAAATAATTTATTCATGTAGGTAGGTATCAATGATACACTTATGCACGTCAAACATTTTTTTTTAACCTACCGCTATTTCGTAAAGTTGCTTTAATATGGAGGAGAAGAAAGGGGAAAGAAACTCCCTCGCATATCTTTTTAAATAAATAGTAGGTATGTGCAATATAATTATTTTCATTACAAAATATATCTTATAACATGAGCGGAATTACTACTTATTATCAAGACTGAAGAAACCTGTAAATTCTTATAGTTAAGTTTTCTTTTAATAAGTTTCCTTCTGTTACTAGATTACCACCATTATAATAAATAATTTATTTTTAAAGTTATGCTAATCGTCCAGAATTTTTGGTACGTAATAGCACGGCAAATATTATTAATCATACTGCTATAGGAAATGGCATTTCTCAAACAATTATAATTCAAACTAAAACATTTTGTGCTCTCTCACACCTGTCGAAAACCAAGATCGAACCCGGAACCTTACTCCTGTCGACTATCAAAAGTTGTATAACGAAGTAAAGACTAACAGGCACTCAATCTCACAGGACATATAAATAGCCATTAACTCACAAGAAAGTAAAACTGAGGTATTTTAATAAGCTTCTAGAATTTACTAGAATGTAGGATGCACAAGTAAACATTTGCTGCGGTGCCGCAAAAACTAAATTCTTCAGTAATGGCCGAAGGTGTTAATCACGGCGTGGGCCAACACCAACTTAATTTCAACACGTTTCACGGTAATTACGCCATTATCGGAGATTATGAACCTGGTTTAAATAACTTAGTTCTAATGAAAGTGCCGGTACATAACTTCTTGGACATTACGTGTGCCTAGGCCAGGAATTGATCCCGGGATCTTTCACGTCCTATGCATAATCAGTATTTGTATTATGTGTGACAATTTCATTGGCAGATAGCTGATGTAGTAAGAAGTAACTTAGGCTACTATTTTTACCTTTGTGTCGACATAGGTTTACCGAAGCGAAGTGAGGGCAGGTCCACTTGTGTTTAACATACGACGTATATTTTTCCTACAAAGAATTTAATGCACGATATTTAATTTTATTATAATCCACAGATGTTATTTTAAGAACTGTATCACGTCCCCTGAGGCTCTCACAGAATGTATTGCAGAGTTAATTTTCGCGCCTAATTGCGCACGAATAAGATGTTCACAATTATAAGACGCAACTATAAATTGTCATAATTGTAATAGTGTTGTTCTATCATCAATAATGTTGTTGTGGCGTGCGTTACAACAATTTGTTGTAAGTTAACGTATTAATCCCGTGAGCAAATTGCGCTCGACGTTATAATTGTTAATTGCGTTGCCAACTGAGGGTTGTCTATGAAAGTTTTATTTTTATTTTTCATGATTTATTTCGAATAATGTTTACCATGCCAGACTGCCGTTTGAAAAGTCCTGGGTTCGATTCCCAAAGAGGCAAAAAAATTAATGATAAGCTTATTTTGTTCTTGGTCAAGTGTGTAAAAAGTACGTAGTAGTCAAAATAATAAAAAAATCCCGACTGACACCTCATTATGTTGAAATATGTCAAGCCGTTTAGGCTTACATAGCGTGCTAAAGACAATGAACATGGTGGTGGATAATTAATTCAGTACTTATTAATTCAAAGAGCTTGCAAAACGGATGGTCCTAGGTTTGGTCCCAGATAGGGCAAACATTAGTAGGCGTTTATCAAGTTTCATCCATACTAGCAGCGAATACCCTAGCAAAAGGGGATGATGAAAAATTTATTTGTAATCCCGTTTACGGAATTCTTAGAACAATTGAAACCCCATTTATCCAAGAATTAATTGCCAGAATTCCATTGTATACCGGAGCTATTTATCATTAGCCATTGTCGTTCTTCCCCCTGTGTCCCCATACTATCCACAGCGGAAGTCTAGCAAGGTGTTCTAAGTGTGATCCTAGACGCAATAAACTAACATACTTTAAAATATAATTTCTATAGGTAGGTAGGTATTCGAATACGCCGATCTATTAATACATCTATACAACTAAATAAAATTGAAGTGTCCGTTTGAAATATTAAAGTAACCGTTTTTTACTTAATGCATACGTATGGACTATGGATACATGGTACACGTACCAAAATATTTTTTATTTTATTTTTGTCTGTCTGTCTGTCTTTCTGTTTGATCCGGCTAATCTCTGAAACGACTGGACCTGGTCTGTACGGAAAGACAAAAAGGACTG
>LGAG01000247.1:264474-284790 GCA_001278395.1 Lerema accius
TTTAACTGATTTTTTTTGCCGATTTGTGTCCGGTGCGTCGAGACGGTATTGAGTGATTATCTTTATGTATATTTGTATATATGTGGTAAAAGTTGTTTAATAGTGAGGGCTATTAATATAATTACGTGAAAATGTATAGGGATATCTTTTTAATAATAAATAATACACGTTCAAGTTTGGAATTTGGCATCGTTAAAGTTTACATAGAGAAGAAGTGCATAAAACTTATTTTTTACGAAATTGCTAGTAGGTACTTATGTTGTCAGAAATCCCTCACATAATGCATAAATGCACAACTTCTTGGGTACGTTTTTTTGTGTAAATTTCCAACATTTTATTGAACGTTAAAATTCATTCGTAAACAACATTTTCGGGTAGGTTTCAAATACTTCTTAATCATTAAAAAACAATAGCTATAGATATAGATTATCATAAATAGTTAAGAATACACCACAACTTTAATAAAAGTCAAACTATACCTGCACTACATATTTTGAACGCAGTTTACTAACAAAATTAAATAACCACTGAAAATAAACAATCAACTCAACAAAATTTTCTCTGCCAGAACCTTTTATCGAGTTCTTATTCCGTCTGATATCTGAATAAACTTTCTCTTTATAAAGCGGACAAGAAGATACATGACTTCATTAATATAAATGCAGTAGGTTTTAGCAAAGATGACATCAAGTAGGTTTCGAATTGCATTCTGAGTTGCATTTCCCAGAATACCTACCTATATATGACGTGACAGATTTTTGTGATAATATATCTTAATGCAGGTGTTGTAAACGTTTAGTTTGATAAATAAATAATAATTAAATCTTAAGTGATGGTCTGTATTTACGCTCGAACTAACTAAACTTAGGATTAACTTTAATGCAAAGGTTGGATTTGTGTTTACGCCCTGTCTACTCTGTGTTTACTAACAGTATCATATTAAACAAACTACATTAATAAATAACACTATACAATCACAGCCCTGCACTAGGAATCTCTTGTGGGTGCCATAGACAACACAGAAAAACACAAACATACCCAGACCGTGAACAGAATTTTAAATTCATTATTTAAATTGCGGCCCCGCTGGGAATCGAACCCAGGACCTTTTGAACGACGATCCGGCGTGGTAACCATTGCGTCATACGGGTCGTCAAAATTAAAAAAATATTATATGAACATTAAATGTTTTTTAGACCTTACATCCTTTTACTTTTTAAAACGGATAAGAAGAAATCCGTCGAAAGCTTTGTGCAGTACAATATATTGAAGTGACAGGGCAAAAGGTTGCCGATTTCTGTAATCCGGACGAATCAGAACCGTATCGAATTGCATTAAACTCATTGATCATATTAAAATTAAATTTGTTTATAATGCAAAACATGTCCTTGTATTTATAAAATATTTTGTAGCACATCGATTTAATTTTGTAAGTTATATCCCAAAAAAATTAAACCCGGCTGCGCATGAGGGAGGGTACTGTTTTTCGAGTGTATGTATGTATGTATGTCCATATCTTAGGCTCACTCTACAACTTAAACGGCTTGATGAGTTTCAATCAATATAATTAGGTATCTACTATTGCATTATTGCATTGTGTTACTGCGTTCGTCTTCATTATAAAACGCTAACACACTCATACCTCCGCATTAGGTACCCATGACCCGAGAACAAACATTTATCAGTCACATAAATATTTACCCCGGCTGGGAATCGAACCCGGGACCCCTCGCTTCGCAGGGTCACTACCAACTAGGCTACGGGATCGTCTATGGTTGTTATTGTATGGTTATCATGGTAGTGACTTAAGCTATATTTTGTGAAAATACGTCAAAATTTTCCTTGAATTAGACGTCAAGAAAGTAGTAGATATTTAGATATTATAAAATATAAAACCTGTTTATGAAATCTCTGTTACAAAACACGTTATTTGTCTTTAAGCTCATAAGCTGTTTTTCTCAAAGTTTCGTATTCTTTAGAAGTTGGAAAACCTCCCTGTTACGAGCAGAGGAATAACACAATTTTAGGAAAGAACTTGCACTTAGATTTGAATTATTTAAACATTTAATAATAATGTAATTTATGCATAAGTACTAAGTAAGATTTTTAATAATGATCTAGGCTATTCTAGACGACATAATTTTAATTCTGCTACCATCTTAAAAGATACACTTTAAAAAGTACGTAAAGCATTACAAAAAAAAATTTTTTGTATAGATCTGCAAAAAATATTGACACGGCAAACTTTGAGAAGCTGCGTTTAACCCGTCAATGATAAGAAAACTCCGAACAATTCGTTGTTATAAACAAACAGCCAAGTTACATCGTTACGTCGAAATATTTTAACGAAAGTTTTTCCGTTGTCGAACAATGGTTGCGCGGTGGGTTAACGACGCAATCAAAGGGGTTTGCAGTTTTCGTTGTCATTAAAATGCGCATGCGCACTGTGATGACTATGCATATTTATGTGTTGACAACTTCGCGTTAGCTCGGAGTATTCAATTCGGTGGTATGTTCGGATTATGCACATAAATTCGTTGTATGTTATTTTGTATTTACTTAATAGTTTATTGTGTGTAAATAAATACTTTTTAGTTTTGAGATGCTGATGATTTAATTATAAAATTGTTATGGTAGCTTATTAATAAAATGTAACTTCTAAAGCACATTAAGATTACAAAGATAAAACTTGGTACTTGTATAGTAGTCCCCTAATAGTAAGTCAGAGCACTAAAATTAGTAAAAATAGGAGATGAACTTATGCATGAGACAAATAAAAAAATCGTGCAACATATTGATTTTGCTGTAAAGACCGATAAACTATGATCTTAGTGATACTGAAACCAGAATTATAAAAAAGGAAGTTAGGATATTATACTTCCAATATAATATTGGCTACCCACTGTTCGTGTATAGTCTGTGATTCATAATTTCTGACAGAGAAAGCCAACAGATTTATACAGCGGGCCGCGTAACGCGTTGTGTTCGATATTACAATTTATTTTTAACCCTTTCAATAGAATTTGGCAATGATTTTTTTTTATTTACAAAGGTTCATTTCACATAACTAATTTATTACTATTTCAGTCCGGACAAGGAATTGGGGTTAAAGTTTGAAATTTTTTATGTAATGAAATTCGTAAACTAGTTAGGTACCTTACAGTACCTATAGCTCCAGCGGTTCATTAGTCGATTAGTAGGTCTTGTTAGTGCTTGGTACCTATCAATAAGAATATCAGTAGTTACTCGTACTTTTAGCTGTTAGTAAAAGTCAGTTAAACAGTAAATATTAATATCTTAGTTAGAAATTGTTAGGTACTATTTGTCCAACTCAAAGTTACTCCTGAGGAGAAACAATGGCCTTTTATTTGCGTGTTGCACTGACTAGCTGACTAAAAAAAATTGCTAAATTCTATTGAAAGAGGCCTTCCATAAATCCCAATACAGTCTGACCCCAGCAATACAGGTCACGAGAAGACTTTAAAATAAATATAATTTACCAATTAATTGAGAACATTAATAAATTCATTGGCAGCAATAAAATTATTGGGTTAACGTTGTATCGATCTTATTTATGTTTCGGTAAAATGGGTATTATCGAGTATTTATATTGCAATGTTTTAAAATGCAATGATTTTTTGACGTGACTATATTTATGTAAGTCAATTAATAACATAAATTTTATTACAAAATATTTTGATACAACACTAGGTTTTGTAAATATATTCCCAATTGTATGATTACTTTTTATTATAATTCTTCTTAATTATTGTAACCATAGATCAATCGTAATTACGTGGGTCGAGAAAAAATAATAATGTTAGGACAAAAGTTGTGATTACATTATGCTGTTAGAAGGTCCAGGTTCGATTCTAGTCGAGATAGTTTTTATAAGTCAGTCATATAATCGTGATCTATACAACTAGGTTTAATTATCGTATAATTCATAAATTGTAAGTAGGTAACCATAATAGTTATAAAAAGAAATATATTCCCTTATCAAAATCTATTTATCTATTATCTATTAATCTTTACACATAGAATTCTAATATTTACACAAACACTTTACACATAGAATTCTAATATTTTAATTCATAAGTGTCGTGTGAAGGGCATCTGTTGAATGTCCTTATAAGTCGTCCTATTACAGTGTAATAGGACTTACAGGAACAGACAAAACAAAGGACAGTAAATAACGAGCGCAATTTGGATATCGTAATGTCGACGCACAGCGGGTGAGATGACGCGGAGTTAGGGTACCGCTCCACGGTAGCGCGGAGATAGAGTCAAGTTCTGGATGTAGGTATATCCTGCGGGATCCCGTTGAAAAAAAAATATTTTGTCAATATTATAAACAGTGCAAGTGACAATAACAAATAGAAAAAGTATTTTGAAATAAGGTTGGCGACAAAATTATTGCGGATTTTACTAAAAAAATTGAACAAAAAAATGTAACTAAGCAATTTCTATTAAGTAACTAAGTGATTGTTTTTTTCGGATCCGCATCTAAGCAGTTTGCCTAAATCCAAAACTTAGTGCACGCGCTAATTTTAATCATTAATATTTAACACAATTTAAAAACAATTCCAAAATGAACATACTTTTAAATGGCCATACTTTTAAGCTTGTTATACTATATATTCGCAATATATTCACTCTTGCACACACTTTAACGACCCCCGTAGCCTAGTAGCATGACCCTGCCTGCAAAGCTGGGTTCGATTCCCGGCCGGAGCACATGTTTATGTGACAGATAGATGTTAATTCTCGGGTCATGGATGTTATTGATGTGTTATTTGTGTTGTCCATGCCAACCCGCGACACAGGAAATCCTACTGCAGGTGTATGAGTGTGTTAGCGTTTTTATTTCCCTAGGTGTGTCTCGTGGATGCATAGCCTTAATCGATTCGTGACTTAATGCGTTAACGCGTTAATGAGGACGGTATTAGCAGCCACCCTGATGTGTACATACCATTTTTTAACCATCACGGCATGAAAACAAGTGTTCGACGTCAGTTACTATAAGTCTTTGTCTGTAAGTGGTGTAAAAAAATCAATTTTGATATGCAGTTGCGTGAGATAGTTGCATCCTGTACTGTTTATAATACTAAACTGATAAATGGCTAGACCGATTTCAATGCAACATTATTAATTAGGCGCGGCTGTCGTTTGGGATCAAAAACTCTTGAAGATCAATCTCTGTCAGGTAACAATAAAATAAATTTTATTTTCGTAAAAGAAACATGGCATCAATTTCCCCTTTTTTTTGATTAAGACAATATTTTTCACATAACGTTATGTCATTGAATACAAGAACGATATAATTTTTTTACTATGTAACAAACTATTACATTGAGTCTCGAAATTTTACGTCTATATTATTCGCCGAGAATCGAACGCGGAACTTTAATCGGATGGGCTTACAAATGCCAGTAGCATGATTAAAATACAATAGAAAAAACTGTTAGTACGTTCTTATGAATCATTGAGGAGCGATGGCTGTATAGATTAGTACGTGACAAGAGGATAAACATTGAATTACTCACTGTTAGATCGGGTTACTCTGTGGCTTCCTTGATACTTCGAATTAAAAAAAATAGGTATTCATATTATTCGAATTCGAAACTAGCAATCGCCAGCGGCTCCGCCCGCGTAAATTTCCCGTTTTCGCAATATTTCTTATTGCTGCTTCTCTCTTGTTCATCTTAGTACTTATGATGTTATTATAACCTATATCCTTTATCATCATACTAATGCCTCTATCTTTAAGGAGCTTAAGATCCACCGTTCTCAAAGATTTTGCATGGTGACAGGGAAAATTGGGCTCTAGAGCGTGCCAATGTATTGGAAGCACACATAAATACGTTAAAAAATTATGATCCTTCTTATGCAGACGGGTAGCTAGCGTAGGAAGGCCTTAAAAAGTTTTATAAACTAGGGTAACTTTATGGGGTAAAGTAACTTTAGAAAGTAAGGTAACTTTAGGGAATTTGGTAATTTTAAGGGGTAAAGTAACTTTAGGGGGTAAGGTAACTTTAGGGGGTAAGGTAACTTTGGGGGGTACTTACTAAACTCCCTATGAGTTACAATAGGTTCATCTCACAAATAATTATATTTCAGGAAACTTTTTATTTTTATGCAAAAGTATTTGTAATTTTTGTAGCAACGGAAAATTATTTTTATTCTTAATCAAGGCAGTTACGAAAGGCAGTTGTGGGCAGCGTTTTTGCGCGGTCAGACGTAATTTCATGGAGTTTAATTAAAAGCGGTTTAGCAATTCATGAGTCCACGGGGTTCCTCGTTTATCCACCAAACGTTCAATTATTGTAATAAGACCTTTTATCAGTAATCAAAGGTGTTTCTCAATAATCTGTTTAGAATGTGGAAATACAACTGTTAAAGTGTCTATTTTTTATTGATAGATATGTTAGCTAATGACTTAGATTAGGGAGTCTTAAACAGGGTTCCGTATAACCTAGCCTAGGGGATCCGTAGACTTCAGGGCTCTACCAAAATTATATTCCACATTTGAATCCCGAAACAAGTACAAATTAAAATATTTTTCTTAACAAGCTTTTATTACTTGTTAATAAGAAAAAGAACTAAATAATTAAAAAGTGCAAAATTTCAAAAATCATGCTTATTATAAACATGCATTGTCATCAGGACTGGACCAGGGTGTAAAATTTTAGCTCAATCGTACACCGGGAAGTGGGTAAAATTTAGCTTGCAAGATTTGATTACAAACACCGGGACAGGTGAAACTAAATAAAAGCTTGTAAAAAGACTTGAGAGATTTCAATATACGAGATGTCATCGAATTAGTCTTCATGGAAGTAGTGAAATACGCTATCATTTTTATTTATTACAGAATTATGTATATTTTAAATAATGTCAAGTTATTTTAATTAAAAACTGATTAAAAGTTAAATTGAGAAGATAATCTGTGTTTCAATATCCATGGGGTCATCGGGTCACCTTTCAGAGGTCGTCTTTGACCTCAAAATGGTCATATGGAACACTCACGCCCATTAAACCAGTTGCGTATATCATCTGAGGCATAGACTATACATGAAAATAGAAATACCATTACATACATTCTTACCCATTTGATACATACAAAGTTATTTATCTAAATTACTTGTATGTATAAAAGTAAGGCGATGAAACGTCTATATTGGATATTTATTTACAAACTTTAATAGATACATATAAGCTTCATCAAATCGTACAAAGCATTATAGTGATGCAGTTACGTAATCGTGAATAATCCGTTAATAGCAATAAATCAAATTCTCATAACATTGAAACTCCTCAAAACGTATTCAGATCTATACTAATAATATAAAGCTGAAGAGTTTATTTGTATGTTTGTTTATTTGGACGCGCTAATTTCCCCAACTACGGGACCGATTTGAAAAAGTCTTTTAGTTTAAGATAGTCATTTTAAAATACAACAAACAACAACGTGAGCAAGATTAAAATCGATAATCGAAGTCGATATGGGCTCGTACAGCACTATCACTAGGTGACGTGCAGTATGCGGGGTGTCACTTCCCCCGCGCCTCACCTCATATCCCGATTGCCATGTCGACCTGTCGCGTACTATAGATCTACGTAGGTATGTACTTGAAGTACTGGCAAGTGTTTATAATCTGTGGCGGGATCGTCTTGGCCTTGCGCAGGCGCCGCTGAATCATCGCGCCGGTCAAGGGTGACCTGACTAACATTTAATTTTATTGCGATATTATACTTTTCTCTTCGGCTTTTAAATAATGGTAGTCACTACTTTATGTGTGTACTTACTGTGCCGCCTGTGTATCAATTGTTGCTGATAATGAATATTTTATTGAATTTAAGAGACTTTAGTATGTGTTTCTTGTTGTGAATTTAAATTTTTCATCATAAATTAGTTTAAAAGTTAATGTTTTTTACAATTAATTAGCATAAGTCACAATAATTACTATGGCCTTCTCTAACAGGAAGAGTTTAAAGCCATTGTCATCATGAGAAAATTTCGGAGAACTTAGATATTATTATTCAGATGCACAGGTTTCTACCCTTATTTAGGTTTACCTATCCTTAATTGAAGTTAAAATAATCAGTAAAGTCAAAAAAAAAATTATATTAATCAGTAAAGTTATTCAAACAGTATAGTCAATATGAAAAGTTCTTGAAATGTATTTTAGTACTTGAAAGTTTAATTAAAGTTTTATCTTGGTGAAATCTTTTCTCAGTACAATATTAATTAAGACATGTTTTTGTAACTTTTTAAATTTATAAACGTGTATTAATATTGGGATATAATGCAATTGAAATAGTACTTGTTCATATAATACAATTTCAAGTATTTAACATCGTTTGACGAAAGGCTTTATACAACAAAAGCTAATAGTTTTCCCAGCGTCTCTTATAAACAAGCAAACAATCAAATTGGATTTTCTAACCGTTCCAAATCACATCCGGTTCAAATTGACACTTTTGTAGACACTTGTAAACATTTACAAGTTTACTGTAAACATTTACCTGACTCCTAGCGTTAGCTTGAAAAGTGGTAGTCCTCACAGGATGGTATTTACAAATGAAGCTAGCTAAGAGGTATACAATCAGTTTAGAACACAACCTACTCTTTGTTGCCATATAAAACAATTACTTTCCTCATTGTACGCGTTTGTTTGACAATTAGAGTTTAAATGGATGTGTGTGGTGTAAGTTATTGACTGTTGGCGGGATGCATGTGATTAATTATCTTAGCTTATCACTAGCAGTATATCGAGATTCTAAATAGACTTTTAAGTCTAGTCTTGTGTAAGGTGGCTATATTTTTAATTTTACTTACAATTTAGACAAGTATCACGTAAGCATTTGGTGGCTTTGTATTGCTAATTTGCTGAAAGGAGGGGGAGGATATGATGACTAAGATACTTTTTTTAAGATTTAGCTTAGTTAGAGTATTTCAGCATAATACACAGAAAAAGTGTAATTCGATTTATAGTAGCGATTTACTTTATGCTAATTGTTGCTAGAAGCAGTTAGTCTTTTTGCACACGTAGTTACATTAACATCAGAACATTAGATCTATACAACCTACTTAGTTAAATAACGAGTAAAATTATAATAAAAAAAAAAAAAATTAGATAATATTTTTAAATTCGCTATTCGCTTGGTCTTGCGTCCTATTTCTCTAAAAATAACCAGTGGTTGGTAAAAATGCTTACTCAAGGGGTCCCACGCCGCGCCCACGCGGGGGCTATATATACTGTAGCTATTAGGGGTAACAACAAACCAATAGATTTTGGTATTGTTACCCTTTGTAGCGTTATCTCGATAACGATGTCTGTGACCGTTGTTAACTTTGCTATATGTATAATGGACTTTTCATATTATCATTTCTAACATTTGGCTTTAGCTCAATAATGATTACTGAGGAGTCTCTCAGTACTAAGGAGTTTACTTCACCATGCTGCTCCAGTGCGGATCGGTGAAGCGATTAGTAACTAATCGAGTATAGGAAGCTTGTTATTCCGCCCAAGGGCTTTTGGATATGATTTTCCTTGCTAAGTAAACTGTACGACATACTCGTAATATGCAGGAAGAAGATGGAATGAATTCAGTAGAATTGTCATACGACATAATGTAGGGAGAAGATCAAAAATGAAATCAGTAATTGTCCACATTTTAGAGATTTTCACCCGTGTTTGATTTGTCGTAATTTCTAGAAGTTTCTTCAACTGTAGTGTAGGACCCTTCTGGTAATAAGTAAAGAGATTTATCACACTGATTTGCCCCTGTACACTTTGTCAACAAAAGTAAGTTTGTAAGCAAAGCTCTTACCCAATGCTTACGTTAACATTGCTTTTTCTTTTAGTATTTTTTATTTATTTATTACGTTCGCCATACGTAACGTACTACTTATAATTATATTAAATCGTAAATCAGAACTTCTGACGTAATCACCATCTAGACGCCTCCGCCTACATGTCATCAAAAATAAGCAAAGGAAAGACCCCCGCCCCCCTATAGTGCTTACACAATACTTGAACGGCCCCTGTGTTATTTGGTTGAATTTCGACCGCAAAACGGGTCGTCCAAATTATATTATAGGTATCTTAAACCTATCACATTAGATTGGTACACCTATTATTATTCTTTAATGGTCAATTTATGTATAGATAAGTGAAGTGAGGTTAGTACGTCCATAGACACGTGTTGGCGGGAACACAAAGCGTGGCATAGACACGGAGCACAGACGGACAATACAGATAATATCGACGGAGTTATTAATTTGAATTCATTCAGACAGTTGCTACTGGTAGATACGAGTTGGATGTAGAAGGTACGATGTGAAAATAAAAAAAAAATTTGTTTAAGCTAACGTCATGACGTAATTGATGGTTATCGTGCCGCATCGCCAGTCAATGGGTCCTGGGTTCGATTCCCAGTGGGGCTTAAAATAGACACATAAATTATAACTTCCGTTCTTAATCTGGGTGTCCATGGTACACAGGATACAGGAAATGCTATTTTGGATTTACGAGATAATACTCATAATCATAGTTTAACTAACCTTGGCTATAAAGAGCAATTTTCATACCAGAAAACTATTTAATTGCCACATAAAGTTACCTAAATCTCAGTTACATCCTTCTTCAGTCGACCGTGTCGCCCACGCCGCGTCGTAGTTAATATCAGCTTTAATATGACGTTATTTATTGTCCCACAGTGTGCGGCGACCCTTATCTCTTAGCTTTGTCACTATTACGTATAAACATCGAATTAGTTAATGTGCGGCGCGCCTGATGGATTGATATAGATTTCACTGTGTTTTGCGATAAAAGACGAAATATATTTAGCTTGTCTTGTCTAGTTTTACTTTGTATATAAAAGGCTCAGAACAAATATAATAGACTCAGTGTTCAGAATAAAAAAGTGAGGTCAATATTTTTTTTACAATTTGACGTATGTCACCAAGCACGTTCTGCCCAGAAAATTGTACCGGGAAATGTTATCATTAAATTTGTTATTAACTTTATATTTTTCCCTACCACTTTCTTTTGTTCCGAAGACTGCGTCTATATATTTTTTACTCTGGGATAAAAGGCTACTGTTGGTGTAACGAATAAAGACTCTTACATATATTGGTGAAGCGATATTGGTTATCGTTAGTATTGAACTGTTTTCCCTTGTTTCCCCCTATCAGAGTAATTTTTACTCGACTGCGTAAGGAGCTGATGGTATGTATGTATGTCCATTTCTTCAGCACGCTCTACAGTTTAAAGAGCTTGACGGATTGCAACGTGTAGTGTCATTGGATTTGTCTCCATTGTGAAGGTGACATTTTCAATTTTGACAGGTTTAAACTGATTTAAATCCTTACTACCTACTTGTAGCTATTTGTGTGTAATATACAATGAACGAAAGCCCTCAGTTTAGCTTAATCGGGATATAAGAAATCTTCCTTATAGAGCGTAAACGGCAGGACCCCAATTAGGATTCATATTATGATGTATATGATAGTGTTCGTACGATTCGGACCTTATTTGAAAACCGGTTTAATTAAGTGGTTGCCCAATCGATAATTTTATTCAAATCAAAACATAAATGAATCACTCCTAATGTTGTATAAAAAAAATTGTCTGTCTGTTTATTAAATTTTTATCTGACTTCTCCAGGAGTCCAGTTCTTTGACATGCTCTATAGTACAAAAGGACTTCATAGATTTCAATTGTTTGTTGTTATGGGATACGTTGTAACCTATGCCTATGAATATTATAGACACGCAAAGGCATTTCAGATGTGTTGCCAACAAAAAAAGAAATGGCATATACTTCGACCAAAACGCACACCTACATTTTTGTCTTATAAAAATAGCAATCAAGCTTGTAATGCTACCATCCTCTCCTGTCAAAAGACATCTGTGACAAAACTCGAATAGGATCGACAGTTCCTACTAGTGTGTTAGATAAACCTAGAATAGGGCCGTAGGGGGACTGCTAGTTGACTGCTAGTAGGACTAATTCGTTAGCGTAAGGACAATTCTTGTTTGGACACACCTAATGCGATTGTTAAAGCTCATGTGTGCCAACAACCATACTCCTAAAATTGTTTTTTTGTCCAAAAATTTATTTATTGTTACATAGTCGTTTCATTATTTGTTAATAGACAAAATAAACGAGTTAAAACAAAATAGTAATAGTCGTGCAAACAAGCCTCGGGACCCGAGCTAACTCAGTAGTGAGGTGAGAGGCGGGACTTTGATTTATCACAAAAACACTCATTTAAAACTCAGACCTTTTTGCGTGTGACACACCTACGCCACTCCTACGCAAGCGAGGCGCTTGTTTTACTACCAGCGATTAACTTGTAGCGACGAGAATAGAAGCGAATAAAACAGTAATAATTAAGCAGTTTGCGTTGATCTGCCGAACGGAATTTAAGTTCGAATCATGCCTCGTAATGTTGGAAAAGTTGTGTGATTCCGTTCTATCCATTCTAATATTATAAATGCGAAAGTAACGTTGTCGAAATTAATTCCGCCCGTTGGTCTATTTGTTACCATTTCATGTCTAAACTATTGGATTAATTTAGTTGGAATTTAGCGGACGGATAGTTCTTATCTAAAGGAGGGATATAAAATATATTTTGACGCGATTGTTTGACCCCTTTGGGTTAAAAAGCAACACAACATGTAGATTGTTAAAATAGGCACTCTTCTAACCTATTCTGTTGTATGTGTATCCGAAGCTAAGCGAAATAAGAAGGATTTGTTATCTGTTACTTAACAAATTGACGTCATCCAGCAATTTTTGTATTCGAAATTTAATACCCAAACTCGCTACTCGCTCGCGACACGACACGTGAGTAATAAACTCGAAAAAACCAGTTTTACGATTTGAATTCGCCTTGCTCCCGCATTGTTTAATTTGTGAAATGGTACCCGTAAGGGCATTATTCTTGGCGTCGCTTTGTTAGCGCGTTTGACTCCGCTATGAGGAGCGTCTTAAATTCTGCTTGATTAATTATACGCGTGGTGCTCTTGTTATGTTGCTGCGGATTTACGGGCGAGAATGGATTTTTATAAAGCTTGTAAAGAGCAAGTTTATTGCTTTGTTTGATAAACTATGGCTTGTGTTATGTTATGGTTTGTAGGTTAGGTTTTGCAGTGGTCATGGTTTTCATGGGTTCATGAATATTGAGGGGGCGCGGTCGGAAAGTGTATGGGTGATTGCTAGTGGCAAAATCCTTTCTACGCTTCCCCGAGTCGGAAAGCAATAACAGTGGTTTGAAATTGGAAGCTTTAAGATAAAATAAAAACTTCTAAAACTAGGGTTGAGCACTTACTCTTCGTACTTTACTTTTTAGTCCAATCTGAAGCAGGGTCATGGAGTATTAGACTATAGTAGTCTAGACTATAGTAGTCTCTTCACTTTCAAACTAAGGCACCTACCTTCCTACTACAAGTAGGTACTTTCCAAGTGTATATGTATGTATAATAAAATATTGAGTCAGTGTCCACGATGATATTAATACGATACGTTGTAGTACAATGTTATCGTGTATAATGTCGCGTTGTAATCAGCTGCACTGGTCTGTGTCCGTCGTATTGTCCTGTCATAATTATTATACACGTGCTTTAAGTCCAGCTGTGGAGCGAAACTTGAGTTATACAATGTATGTTATACGTGTATTGAAAGACGGTGTATGACTACTTTTAATTTGAAATTTGTGATAAACTAGAAGACTGGGCAGATGTTGATGTTACATATTTGAAATTTTTAGTTAGGTTGATTTGATCCCTTAGTTTCTATTACAGTCACTGAACTTTTAAAACTATAGCATTGCTAAAAAATTGTGCTGAATTTAAGGCACTGATTTTGGTTTCGATTTGTTCCGAAATTTTTGTTTGTGGAGCGTTTACTAAAAATACATAACTCTTTGTAAAGCAGTTGGAATATAAAATTACTCTATAATTAACATCTGCCTGGTCGTTTAGTAAGTTAAATAGGTACTGTAATGTAAAACGTAAGAATTATTATAGGCCTTTAGGTAGTCAATGTAGACTAAACGAATAGATCAGTTGTCAAGTCTGAGCTCTTCATAGTCCCTTTATAAGAATGACCGAGGAAGTTTTTGCGACAAACATCACGCCGATGTACACATATTGTTAGTTTTTGTACAGATACGAGGAGATTTGTCGGTCTGTATGTGTGCTCGACAAACATTTGACATCCGTTTCTTGCACACATCCTCCATTACTCACGCTGTGGGTTTTATGTGGTTTTTCTGTAGATTTGTGGAATTATGAGCTGTTGTTAACGAGCTGGGAGATGGGGGATTTTGTCAAAACGCGAAAAAATATTGATAGGTCGTTTTTAAATGATATATTGACTCATTAATGGTTTGTAGAACATAGGTCTCTTTGTGGAGTTTTAGAGGGGTTAATGACCTAAATACCGGAAGTTGTCATGCCGCGGTCACCCATCTAAGAACTGACCGTGCCCTAATTTTTTTAGGTACCTACAGTCGAAAATTAAAGTTGATAAAAGTCTCCGTATATTAGCGAAGCTTGATTCTTTGTGCTGTTACTAAATCATAGTAAGGAGAAAAGATTTTCATTCATTTTGAAGCACATGACCACCATTATAAGTGTATCACCATGCCAAAAAATATGGAAGTTATATAGTGCCAATAATATGCGAGTTATTTGCTTATTTTGTAGCTGATAACACTTTAGTGTCAACTTCTATTATTACTCTTTTAGAAATAGTAACCGCTTAAGAATTCAAGAATCATATAACAAAAGTCTTGTAGCAAAAAAAAAGTCATCGATCGATAACAACAAAATCTGATCGTTGTAGTACATTTATTACAGGATTAGTATGGGATATGGTGTAAATCATTGGGTGAAACAGTTCTGCCAATTAGTTGTCAAGCATATAAATCTGTGTTGGATAAGGGCGGTGGGCGTTTAGCGTTGCTAGCTACTGACTTGTGCGTTTTGAGACCACACATAATTTGCTACAAGACTAGAACAAAAATAGTTTAAGCCCTTTCTATAGAATTTGGAATTGTTAGCAATTTATTTATTTATTTATTTTTAAGGAAATGCTAGCTAAGAAAAGCTAAGGCCATTTAAAAGTTTTCGCCTATAGATACAAGAGTAATACATTTTATAGGTCTGGTATTAAACAGTATAAAGAAGTAGAATATTGTGGAATATTGCAATCATGAGAACTACTTCAAACGAATGCAATTAACTAGAATATTCGCTGTGGGGTCACTATTAATTGTTACGATAACATGATTCATTCGATATTGTTTACTATTGCTGTTATATTAATAAATAGTAATTACTCTGTAATAGTAGTCTGTGAATTTTGCGTTGAACCAACTAGGTATAGGCATGGCGTGCTTCACTCTCTTGAGAGGTTGTCAACGAAATGGCACTAAGAATAAATTAATAACATTTAATACATAAGTTATGAGCATTGGAAATACTGTAATGTTCGAGAAATTTAATGATGAATAATCTAAGAGATGAAACTTGATTAAAACACTTCAAACAACTATAGTTTGGGACCTATAAAACACCTACCTTGAATGAATCTTAATCGACTTCAAAAACAGTTTAAAAGTAAAACAATATTGTCTTTAACAAATTCCCGTTACAACAACCAAACAATTTTTACATTTTTTATATATTCATCTCCCAAGCCGTGCGTGCGCCAGGGCGGCACATCTTAAACCACGATAACTGCACCCGTTTCTAGATGCTATCCGCTATCTCCGGTCGAGGCTCGTGTGGTGCGATCATACGATTGTCGAGGCAAAGACGCCGCTCGGTTTGTACACGCCGCGCTTGTTCCCAGCTTAATGCGACTGAAATCAGTCGTGGAGATTGGGATTTGAGTTTGGTGTTTGATGCTATGACGAGTCTGTTGCTTGGTTGGTGATCAAGAAGTATGGGTGTTGATGTAATAACGTAATTGATTGTTCTAAGGGTGATACTCAGACCAAAAAGTATATAGGTAGACCTAGACTTCAGAACAAAAAAGTGAATTCGATTTTTTTCCGTTTTGACGGTTTGTCACTAAGACTGGTCTACTGCGTAAATATACGGGGAATCGTTATCATTTGATAATATCGTCATGTTTTTTTCTACTACGTTTTTATTTTGAAGGTGGATTTTTTTTTACTACGTTTTTTATTTGTGTATTTTTTGGTCTGAGTGGTGATAGTCATAAACATATTTTATCTAGTTAGTATTGCTAGTGCTTTGATTCCTACCGCTTTGAAGTCAGGACTGTGTGCTATTCTACGAAACATTGGTAACTCATCACCAACATTGGTTTCCTATTACCAACATCGGTAACCAATCACCAATATTGGTAACCAATCACCAACATCAGTAACACAGTAACCAATCACTAACATTGGTAACCAATCACCAACATTGGTTCCCTATCACCAAACATTGGTAACCCATCACCAACATTGGTTCCCTATCACCAACATTGGCAACATTTCACAAACATTCATCGCACGTGTACACACGTCGTATCAAGAAAGCTCGCGGGTCACTCGATATTATCTTCCACGGCGTTTGTCATGCCCGACACGACCTCTGGATTCAAAACGTACTTTATCTACGGATGATAAGGTTTATTTTCCTTTGTACATTATGTTTATGGTACTTGGGAAGGATTAATGGTTTTTCTGCTAGGATATACCTAAGTTTATTCGTGCTGTGATTTTACTTATTAATCAATTATCTAAAACTAACTAGGCAATATTTTAATGCTTATTAATTATGGTCAAATACTTACAATTAGATGTGGTAGGTCCTATTGCTGAGTTTAAGGAATCAGCCATATCATTAAAGATATTAAAACGCTATTATATCAAAAGTTACATTCATTCAGGGTTAGATGATTCGGCTTAATTGTTTATAGTTATGAAAATATCCCCTAGAAAACTTTTTATACCAAGAATGGATTTTTTCCCGTGGTAAGGTAAGAGGTCGACCGAAGCGAGACGAGGGCGAGCTATTAGTGTAAAATAAATAAACAAATGCTAAGTTCATCTTTCATTCTTGTCACGTCTCTGTCTTTACAAAACATGAAGATTTAGTGCCTTGATGAAGCTAATGATGTCCCTTTTATAGGACATCGGTAAGTACGCTAATCTAGACTCTCAGTTACATAATTCTTTGCGTAATCCTAGGTTTTTAGACGACTCGTGGGTGCAGTAGTTACCAGTGCTGCTGTTGTAAGGGTCAGGATTCGATTCCCAGTGAGGCAATTTGAATTAGTTTAACTGTTCTCGGCCTCGATGTGTTTCTTCGTGTATTTCGTGATTTTTCTGAAATATTTTATTATACTTTTTTGTCGGTCATAATTATGTCCAGGACTGATGAATGGACAGACGGACGGACGATGTGTGAAGTTTCTTTCCCTATCTTCTTATCTTTAGTGAAGCATCTTTACTAAATGGGGGTAGCTTAAAATACGTGCTTAAGTATGCCATTGATACCCGTTTGAATATGGATGGATATTGCGGAAACTAGTTACAAATTAATAATAAATAAACGCTAAACACTCACACCCCCGCAGTAGGATGTGGTGGCATGGACAACACAAATAACATCACTAACACCTATGACCCGAGAACAAACATTTATGTCACATAAACATCTGCTCCGGCCAGGAATCGAACCCGGGACCCCCTCGTTTCGCAGGCAGGGTCCTTACCAACTAGGCTTCTAGGCTAGGCAATTAATTTTATCAGTGTGGTTTTTTGACGTTAGTACCGTGACGTAGTATTAATCAACGAGGCATAAACTAACATTGCCTTCTGCCTCGTGCGTCTGCCTCGCAGGCTGTGTCGGCCAGTGTTGCTCTATTTACGAGCGAGACTGCCTCGAACTATCTGTACCTACTACTCGGTTCATACGGAAATAATCTATGTTGTTTCTTGTTTATCTAAGTGTTGGAGTTGTCTCCTCTTGCTTTGTGAGGCTCTACAGCCAAGTACTGATACTGGTATTGCTTGTGTGGGGTATTAGAAAGATAGAAAAAAAAGTGTCAGTATGAAATAATATAATACAATAGGTGTTAATTAACATTCACTTTTGTGAGACGTAAAGTATAAATATGTCATTGAAAACTTTTATTACAAAATTTTGCGTTTGCCGGTTTCCCTGTTTTTTACCTTTATCGAAGCAAGTGATAATAAAATCTTGTTTCTTTGTGATACTTAACTTCAGTGTTTTATATTAGAAAATCCAAGACTATAAAGGGGGGACTATAAGGGGTAGGTACTGCAACAATACTATACCTACATCTAAATATAAATTAATTATTAAAATACGTACTTTTAACTAGATATTATGCTGTGACTAATATATTCAATTTTGCTTGCAGCTACATTTAAACTATTTAAATGATTTCAATGAAAACTTTATCCATAAATTATTGTGCTGTGGCATAGCGGCCCGAGTGCGTCGTATTGTCGACCATGTCCACACTATTATATGGGATTTATATGCTCCTAATGGGCCATTGGCCACTGCAGTCTGAATGGCCCCACTAAGGGCCCGTGATACAATTGGAATGATTGTTTTTAATGAACGCGCTTCAAGAAATTTCAGATTAGCGTTTGTATGGGAGAGATTCTTTCGCTATTGTTTGGGTTATGTAATTACGTGTTGGTGTCGACTATTGTTGTCTATGGTAATTGTTGGAGGAATTAGAGGTTGCGGGAAGCGAATTTGTCTATTCGTATCTATATGGCAAGATAAGGGTTTAAGTTTAACTTTGGATTTTTTAAATAATGAAGACAGATTAACATTTGGTATAGTTGAAGTTTAGGTGTAAAGTTTATGAGTGCGACAAAATTTTGACCTAAAGTCTAACAGGCTAAATGTATTCTTCAATAATAAGACGACCGTTTAAAAGATGAGACGATACGAAATCGTAGACATATCGTATCAGTGTCGTAGCGACTTTTAGTCGTGTCGTCATCTCGTCATTCCATCATGTAGGTACTTACATAAAATGTATTTTATCTCCGAAAGTAAATTGTCTGCGAGTAATGGAGCAATTACAATCAGCGCGTTGATGAATACGTTTTGTTCGACATAAAGCAAAGCGTCCACGAGATACGCCAGTTCCGTGTACTGTTAATAAACAATTAAGCAATCCCGTATTAACTTTCCCCCTCGAAATTAATTTAAAATAAGTTGTCAAAGAATGGGCCGATATTACGATAACCCCGAGCCATATTTATTCAATTACAAATTTTCTCTTAAACCACTTGTTGTATTGTCGACGGTTTGCTGAAAGCGATGAGGAGAAAATAAGAGATACGTGCTTACGAAAAATTTCTAAGTTATGCACTTTCTCCCTACTTACAATTTTATTTGGAATTTATTTGTTGTAAAATACTATTGTATAAACATATCCCTTCGGGTTGGGCTTAACTTTAATGGTGGAACATCAAATCTTCTTAGAAACTTTTCAAAACATCTATCAACTTATTTAATTACCTATAATGTCCCTGACATACGAGTAGTTACTAACTTTCTGTTTAGCTTGGGACGAAATTTATACGATAATTAATAATTTCTTCTCGATTATAATGTTAAAAACTACAATTTATAATAACGTCGTATATCTCTCATAGTAGGACGCGTCGGTAAACATTAATACGATTTTAATTTCCGAGTAATTGAAGCTAAAGTTCGCGAATTAAATGCGCATCAATTTTGGGAAGATACGTGCAAGGTATTACAATACTTATATGGTATAACAATAAGGATTGAAATTCTTTAAAGTATCGAGATAACGAAAAAAAATTTTCGCTGGTGGTCTTCAAAGTTGATTTGTGATATAATTTAATAAAATTACTATAAATACTATATTACGGAACTCCGTTACAAAGTCAAATGTGTTACGTAACAGAATAATAACGTTTTTAATGTTCCATGGACCTGTGCGTATGCTGCAACGGTTGTCATGTCAGGCTGTCATTTGAAGAGTCCAGGATTTGATTTCCAAGGAGAAAGATATCAATGTTGACTTTAAATATTTATGTTTTTGTCTTTGTGTGCTATTTTCATGGCATTCATGACACGTATGATAAACAGTGGGGTTAAAAATATTCCTTACTAGCTTAAAAAGTATCCTATGTTCTTTCCCAAGTTCAGTTATATCTTCATACCGAATTTCATCAAAATCGGTTCAGTGATTTAGACGTGAAAGCGTAGCAGACAGACAGAGTTACTTTAGCATTTGTAATATTAAATAATAAAAAAAT
>LGAG01000247.1:299724-311374 GCA_001278395.1 Lerema accius
CTTAAAAATACGTTGATTGCTTAAAGTTGTTCCTTATGGTCTAATAACTAATTGTGAACTTAATTCTGCGGGCCTTTTTTTCTGGTACAAATTCTGCCATGATTCTTTGTCATTTTGCACGTTTATGTAGGTTTATACAAAGTTAAATGCAACGCGTTTGGCGTGACAACGAGTGAGCTGTCAGAACCGTTTAAATTTGAACCGGGTGTTTAAATGAATTTGCGTTGAAATGATTGGGAAGAGTTTTTAATTTGAAGTTTGAACAGTGTTATTTAAAAATCTGTCCTATTTAGAAGATCGGAAAATTTGTTTTGAATTACGCTTTACAAAATGTGGTTTTGAAAAACCGCCTTAATTTTATAGAATACAATAAATCTATGTAAAAGTTGTAATATAATATGTCCTTTATATTGTAATAGGAATCGTACAGGTATTACGAGTAACTTACTTACAAAGAATTATTATTTTTCATGTGATTCTCAAAGTAAATATATTATGCAATATTTATGGCAAGTTCACCTGTGTAGATATTGTTTTGATTCAACATTGAAATATTCTATATCTACTAGTACTAAAGTCCGATTAATTATAATGGATTATGTGCGCTTTTAAAAATACGTGTAAAACGTAGGTATTACATATTGGTTAAAAAATATTATTTTCGACGAAATGAAAGTTAACGACATCATTAATTTACACGTTTTATAATTACTGCATAATTTTTTGACGACTGTGTAACTCGGGCCGTAAATATAAATATTATATTACATAAAAATTTACAATAACAAGTTCGAAACCTTATTTAATTATTGGGCGTAAATTATTGCTTTGTGAACTGCGTTTGAGTTAATTTAATTACTGGTAAGTAGGTCTGGTTGGATTGCTCTTAATTTCGGCTGATATAAGTAGGTACTTCATGTAGGCCGTAAAATTAACGACGGACAACTTTAACGATCGCTTAATTTAAATTGTTTTTAAAAATAATCCAAGTTGCTAAAAGTAAGTATTTGCATAGAGTTTTTTTTTTAATATTAAAGGCCAGTGTAAATATGAAAATATTCTGAATTATTTCAAGGGTGTGAAATGCCAGGATAACTTCAGGGTCATGTTTACATCTCCTACAACATTTATAAATTAATAATAATGGATTTAAGATGGGCGAATCAAGTATTATGATTTCCTGTGTAAAACAACTTTGTAAGAGTTAAAAATTTAAATTCATCGAAACATGCGAACGAAGTTGCCAGGTATGCCGGCAACAATAAATTCTCAGAAGTAGGTAGGTAATAAATAATTTCGTAGCTTATCGCCCTCTCGTTTACGTTGAAGCAATTTAACTAAGGCGGTTTTTTAAAAGTTCAATTAAAACGGTAGCAGCCGATGCGCTTGCGCAACGAGATCATGTAATTAACAGACAAATTTACGCAATACGATCGTGTCTGATAACACAGAGCAGGGTGAATGTTGAGAGTGAAATATATATTTTTAATCCTATATTTTTAAATTAACTAACAGCAAGGTTATTGACCTTAATCTCTTGTTAATTAAAGCTACGTGTGAAGTTAAGCGTGCCGGATTAATACATTTTTAACTGAACTACAGTAAAATGGTTTTGATTAAAATATTTTATACTCGTAGATGCAATTCGTTTGAACATCCCGTTTATTTGGAGTTTAAAAAGTCCCATTTTGAATTACATAATATATTTTGACATATTATTATTTCATTAATTTTAGTATTAATGTTTTTAACAGAATTATTTATTTAGATTTCGAGGTATCCGGACGTGTTGAAGAAAAGAGTTGTTTTAATGTAGGTGAGTGGTTGGAGTAAGTTATGGTTTATCGCCAACCCATTCAGTGAGACGAGGTTAAGGCTCGGCTAAAGCGACGCTGTTGATGTAATAAGCGGCTTGCTTAGCATTTTAAAGAATCCTTACATAATTGTAGTTATTAATTTGTTTTTTTTGTCGACAATAAGCATGCTCATAACTGCTATATATTTCATCGAACTATACAAAGATATCCTAAATATTTTTAACATTTTATTTTGTCACTATACGTACCTACCCATGACAAATTATAGTTTCAGACTTGATTATGACAGATAATGACAGAGTACCTACTATTTTGGTCTAATTTCGACCCCGACTGGACTTCGAGTAATTTCAACCACAGAGTGGTTATGATGTATCTAGCTAGCATTCAAGCGTAGCTTTATAAGACCCGGTTCACATTTGGCTACTATCATTTGCCTCGGCTAATCATCATATTGAAATGTCAACTGACTGATATCACTTACACGTCCCGCTACAGGCAGTTTACTTACTGCTGAGACTACTTTCTATAGATAGATGCTGAGGTAGATATCTATCTATCTGATAGCTATCTATAAACAAAGATCTGCTTAATCACAGCTATTATTCGGTCGAGTTAGGTTCGCTAATTGGTATGTCGCATAGTATATAACTTTAAAATATACAAAAAGATAATCTAAAACATACAAATAATAAAAAAATAAATTGAAATTATTTATTTAAGTTATTTTTATTTTTAAATTTTATTTACTTCATATCTATTTTATTCTAAGGTAGGTAGTGGCGTTAAATCTGAAGAGCAATGGGATATTTTAAAGTGCGTAAAAGAATTTGTCTTAAGGCCGGTGATTGTAGATTCGTTTGATATTTTTCGTGTGAATGAGTGATGGTGAAGCAGATATCACTTACTATAAGTTGACATAAAGCTGCAGTAAAAATTTTCTATATTCGTACTTCAATATTTGACCTTGAAATGTACAAAATAAATATTTTCTCGGATGGAAGAGCATTAGTCCCTACTTAGTTTTCACATAGAGAAAACTTCACTTAGAAAAATTCATAATACGCACATTTAAAGTGCAAACGCACTTTTAAAACTTGGCGTAGGTACTTAAGTAGTGTATCTCTAATATATCTGCAGTTTAAGATGAATGCGCTGCTTACGGGATAGATCGGCCCTGTCGTGTGCTAGCTGGGCTCGCGTGCACGCCGTCCTGGACCTCTGGAGGTAAATTAATTGATTTATAGAGGTTTATTAACTAAAGCCGGCTGAGCTGTGTGGTCCGAAGCCCTGTGGCGACTCATTCATTGTTACTATGGTGGCGGACACTCTGATACTGTGGTGCTTTTGACTCGAATGGTAGGAGGGCTATGTTTGTATGTATGAGTGTGTGTGAGTGAGTGTGTGTGTGCGTGTGTGAGTCTGTTTGTGTGATCTGTGAAATGTTCTACTGCGCAAATGGCTTCACGTCACGTATGACAGTCATACAATTGAGACGAATCCAATGACCCTATATATTGAAATCTATCAAGATATATTTTATACACACATATACGCTCAAAAAAGCATTTATTACCCATCTTTACGCAGTCGGGTATAAAGCAAAAATCTATAGGGAAAACTACCAAGTAGTATACGAGTAACTAAGTTTCAACTAGACATCAGGAAACATATTCCGACGTCTCCCAGTGTGGATAGCGCACTATAATGACCGGTAAAGTCTAGTGCACACTGCACACAGTCAATGTAGATCACGATGTGTTTATTAGTTGCCTACGAACCGCCTTCTAGCATTCCTATTAGGTAACTGTTCTATTGCAAGTGTTTAACTTAAACGAGGTTACAGGATAAGCGAGTTTAGTCATTAATTTCACTATCCTAATCCATTAATGGCCCAATATTCTCCTCATCACTGAGGAGGCCTAGAGCATGCTACGTTGATCCAGAGCGAATTGATGGAGGAGTTAATAGCTAACCCAAGAGTCGTAAGTTGTCATTGTTGTCATGCCGCTCGAAGGCCTCCGATATAACTTAACGACTATCTTATCGATAACAAACGGTACCGACTGCTTAAGGTGCCCTCAGAAGCAAGAAAATGTCCAAAATTTTTTTCTACCCGCGGTCACCCATCCTTTTTCCACTTAGGATTTTTTTGGAAGCCATAATATTCGAAAGCTATAATTTTGAAGCGAAACGAATAGCGTTATACGACCAGAGCCTTAATGTAATGTTTACGTAATTATATGCTACTTGCTGTATGTAAGTAATAGCAGGAATATTTTATTTGAATTAGCGATAATTATTTTCTCTTTCACCAGCCCACTTCTCTTTAAATGTTGAACCACTTTTCCTTCTCCGAGTACTGTTTAATTTATAATGTCATGCCTCCCAGGCCAGGGCTTCCTATGAAGTCCGCTTTGAAAAATAATTTTATCTCGCTAGAAAAGTTGAAAGAGTATGACGATAATCAGTTTTAAATACTACGTAAAATTAAGACAAAAGAAACGTTTTAGATATGATAAAAGTACCATCAGTTTATGGTGGGTCCAGACTTTTGTTTGAGAAGTTTTACGATCAAGTTGAAAAAAAATGTTAGACTTTAAACTTATGACATTTTTGGGGGTGAGTTAGCTAAAGCTCAATTTCATTCTTCGAAGGGCATGTTAAGCTGTTAACCTAGATTGCTATCGTTAGATAACAATCGTTTACCAATGTCAATGACCTTGTAATACACGAGTCAGTTAATCCCTTCCGCACTTGAGCGAAAAGTATGTCCTAGGACTCCTCAGTTATAAGGTTCCTTATTAAGTTTTTCAAATTAAAATTGTACGCAGTTTCTCCACACAAGTTAAATGATGTGAAGAGAGCTCCGGCTACAATTAGGTCACAGTTTTACGCGGTGCGCTTGCGCCGATGGTTTTTATTTTCGGCACACAATCAGTGTAAAGTAAATTGATCGATAAATCATTGAGCCGCGGCGAGTAATTGGTTATTTAAATTCGGATCTGCCTGGGGCTGAAGATGCCGCCAATGTACCTGATGCTGTGAAGATACCACGTAGGAAGCCTAGCATTTTTAGGTGACCAGGGATCTGAAAGTGGTCACTTTTTTATTGCCTAAAGGGCTGACGAACGAAGCAGACGGGCTAACTGATGGAAAATAGTTACCGTCGCCTATTTGACCTGCAAGGTATATTTCCCCTATAAGGCTTTTGAGTGTAAATTTTTGTTAGAATCATAGCTTGCTAAATCGGTTAAAAATCTAAATAAAACATCAGTAGTGATAATTAGTTTTAAACGAAAGCTACGGACGAAAATTTTGAAATGTACTTGTAATTAAATATCGGTAATCAATTTTCCGGTACGTAGTTGATCCTATGGCAGTTCTTAATGTCTCGACTGACGATACATACTCATATAACCATCGGCTTAACTGTCTTAACTATGGTTTCTGAGAAGTTCATTTTAAAATTAGGTATTTGTACCTCGAATGCCTTCATAAATTGTTTTTTTTGTTTCAGGTAAGCTTTCTACACTAATTAATCGAATACTGAAGCTGATATTCTGAGTTAATATTAGGTAAGTGCAGAATATATTAAGAAGACTTAATTGAAGATAAGTTGACTTCAAACTCAAAATAACATCATAAGTTCAGTAATTTATAACATTAAAAAGTCTTTATTCACGCTAATACCAAGTTCAATTCAGAATGACGTCACGCCAGTATTGCGAGATTAGTGTTCAACATTATGTTAGTCAGTTAATAGTTAGTGTTGTTTAGAACAAGGTTTGATGATAATAGTGGTAATAAACAGTAAATTTTGTATTTAATAGACACAATTATCTAGTTAAGATGTAGGTGAATGCATTATGTTGGTTGGCATGACGTGTAAAAATATGTTGAATGGTTATTAAAATGTATTGATTTTTTATGGAAGTATCTGAATAAAGATAGTAGAGAAACAATAATAAAGAACTATTATATGCGTCAAGAGGCAAGACTTTGAGACCTTGCATAGCACCAATTTATTACCTATTTCCAATATAAAAATATTTGATTTGGTTTGAAAGCGATTAACTTTTCCAAAGCCGATGAATGATAGGTATTGTCTATCTATACATTAATCTCTCGTTAGTCGTTGGTTAGCTGTTTACTTCGTTAGACTGTGGTCTAACTGTAAATACATGTGTTTGACATTTTGGATTGCAATTATAATGACGTCACGGCAACTAGCGCTGCTATTGTTGTAGCTTAGTCATATAATTGCCGGCGCTAACGTTATTGTTAGTGTGGTAAACTTAGCATGCACTTTTTCGCCATGTGAACTTTAACCATGTCAAATCTCAAACTCGTAGATGCCTTGTTTGTTGCATTGTTCTTATAAAATGTACCAAAAGTTGACACCTTAACGTATTTATAGATAGATGTCTATGTATGATTACAACATACATTCTGGTTTCATTTTTTTGCTCAAATCCAACATAAATATACCCTGTTTATGCTAAACATTACATACATACTGAAAGATACGGTTGTAGAATGTGAAATGACGCGAAATATCATATGTTGTGTCTTTCTTGCGCTCCGTATGCGTCGTGGTTGAAAAACTGGAATTAATTAAGTATACCGCGGTTCGAGCCCCCGCTGGGACAACGTGTCATTTCGATGCTTATTCCGATAGCGGAGTTGTTGATTTCTTTAATATTGTTACTCTGTTTTAGTTGGGTGATTAAGGTTTTGTGCCTAGTAGGAAAATATAAACTTTTAGTTTGGTTTCTGGATAATTAAAATTATTAATGAGTTAACTTTGGCGACTAGGGTGCTATGGTTTCTATGCTAAGAATCTGTATTCAAATCCCCGCGATGCTGAGTTTTTTTTATTTAAATTTTTGTTCTCAATTTGAGTGTTTGTGTTCTTATCTATGTGTGTTCTTTATGGCACCCACAACACAAAGAATTCTAGTGTAGTGCAATTATAATTGTATAGCGTTAATTTTATTTGCTTGGAGGCCTGTGAAGATTATTTCCAGAATAAGATCCGATTCGTGGTGGTCTGCAAAAAATAGGTATGTGGGTTTTTATTCCAGAGTTCTTTTTTCGAAATTCGCGTGCGTTTAAATTTTCAATAAAGATTATGAATCATTCCATAGTAGATACTTATCTACACATTTGAGAACATGGGAACCTTATGATTTTGCCATAAAATTTCACCTACATTAATAACGTTTACATTATGTAAGAACTATGCTTATTTTTGCTGAGTAAGGGTGTATATTAAAAAAATGTAAAACACAGTTCACGTAGCAATTTAATGTTCCTAACGCGAATAAAATTTACTAGTACACATTTTATTTATTTATTTATGTAAAACATGATAGATAGAGGAGTGATACATCGGTCGCTGCCTCGTCGGTTCGCGAATACGAGGACGTGCGAATGCCTCGATTTACGACTGCCTCGGTGATCTATCGCACGCTTAGAAATTTTATCAATCCCTCGTTGAATATCAATATCATATTAACATGTATTGAAAGTAGATTGTTTGGTTACGATTCGTCTATTTTGACGGCTGTGTAATATGGAGATATTTAGTCGTATTTTCGGGGTCTTTTAAATACTCTAGGATGAGGATTTTTTTTCGAGGTATGTACCTATAATGTATGTATGTCTTTTTCTTTTGTATGCATCTAATCTCATACAGCCCCGAGCTTAGTTGAAGCTAGTATTTGAAATATCTTAGGAGTATAGTACTTTTTTTAGCAAGATTATTTTCTTTCTAATAAGATAAGATCTAAGGTCAGTTCAGAAACGCAGAAGAACTATTTATGAACGATTAAACAAAGGTTTACCTACCTCGCTAAGATACTGGCCGTAGACAATTGTAGGCAAATAAAAGATGGCATTCATTCGCAGTCGCACACGAACCATCGCCTGTTCTATCAAAGCATTCCGCGTCGCGCCAAAACTAACCGCTTTATGATACAGGGCTGACAACTTAACGGTCATGACTTTTTGATTTGAACTAGGAACGGTAGTTTTTTTTACGTTCTGTGTTTGTTGAAATCTGTCCCTTTGTGTTTTTTTTTGCGTTGGTGTGGATTAGTGCTAGGCGATGATGGTTTAATTTTTTTTTCTAACGACCTTTATTGAAACGTTTTTAAGCTTTTTCTGTTGATATTAAAAAAATATTTTATCAATTCTAATTTCAGTATTTTTATGATGTTTTGTCTTGATCTACTTTAATTGGTTTTTAAAAATAACAAAAACCTCAAAAATTACCTATGCTTCAAATGGGAGGGTGGTTTTTTCAACTATTTTCGGGTAAAAGCTTACTTTTAGAGAAGTTCTTAAACTTCATTAACTTTTTTTCAAGGGGTGGAAATCATACTGTTCTATTTAAGTACTGTTAACCTCATTATTTCATTTCATAGAAACCATCGGCATTTACACTTTTCTAAGTTACCGTCTCTCACAGCCCTGTGCATAATTGGCGCGTACGCACATCTCTATCTAACGAATTTCTAATTTATTGCGCGCGATAGTCCCGCCGGAGCAGTAAATCCTGCGCGCGCGCATCTAATCGTCGCGAGCGCTATCTAGCGGCGCCTTTGCGAACCTTGATGCTGAGGCGACCGCGCAAACAATATTTCTATTTGCATTCGCCTATTATCTCCAACAGTGCTAGGTGGTGATAACGCTCGTTTAATTGTAGTCCGCCGCGTACTATCCGCCATCTTGCTTCAGTTGCTAGTTGCAGCGAATTGGTGGGTTTATTTAAATGCTAATAATGTTTATTGTACATGCGAGTAGGTTTGTCCTTGAAGCCCAGTTTTGAGACTAGGTATTGAGATTGTGTTGGTTAGAAACTATGAGTTGTTAAATTCAAAAATGTATTTTTTAATATTTCCAATTGGTGTGCTCGCGTACAAAAGGCAGTAAGCGACATCCTTTCAGTATGAATTTTTCTTAATTAGCTACCCATCAGTAGTTAATGTCCAGGATATCTACGACATAGGGAATTTAGGATTGAGCAGGATACTTGGATATGGATAGTGCTTAAAGAAGATTCATAACATGTTTAACTTTTTTATTTCCTTTAAGTCTTTAGCCATTAATGAGGACTGGTGTTATAACCTACCAGAACAAGTACCATTTACTCACTATCAATTGTCCGGTTGTCCGTTTACTTATTTGTCGGCTATTAACACATAAAAAAAAACAAAAATCGAATTTAAACCTGACCCAAATATCGGCATAAATTAGTGATGCGCGCTCCCATCGCAGCGATATCGATGTCTCTGTCCGTGCGAAGTGCCGAGTCGATAAATTGCTGAGCTAACGAACGACCGCTGCGATGTGTGCAAACCTTTCATTAACCGTCTCGATTACGCTCCCCGTATATTAATGACTTTTATAAACACCTTACATATATTGATTGTTGGGATAAAGGTAAAAAAATTGCCGATTTACCGTTACACGATGAGTATTGGACCGCGGAACGCTTGGTGAAAGATTTAAGCAGATTCACTTGTGGGTTATTATGTTCAAGAGTTACGAGTGTTATCGGATTTTTGGATATTATAATAGCGACGTACAAAGCTGAAATAGTTGAGTGGTTAATGAGTGGATGTCAGTGAACTTAAATGGAAGTCCTTTTTTAAGATAACTTGTCGAAAAAGTATTCATCAGATGTTGAATAATACTTATTTTTTGGAAATAAAAACATCTATATGATTTCTGCACTTTGGGTACTAAAAAAGGTCAATGTACAAAACTGGATTTTTTTTTCACCAAATAAGGATAAGGTGTCATGCATTAGATACTTTAAGATATTTAAAAACTCATCGCATATTTTTTTAATTCGATGTTTGCATTGTTCCCATTCTTAAAAACGTCCTGTTACTAATTTCATAAAATTAAATTATGTAACCAATAAATCAGTTTCGAAAAACGTCCTTAATATCGTCGTCGTAAATACCAAAACTTGCTCTCGAATGATAATAACGATAATACAGAGTGCTGGAGGGAAATTTCGGTACACGGTGTCGCGGCCTTTGATGTATGCGCAAAGTAAACGTGACGCTCGACGCGTCGTAATTGTTCTGCTAGAGATGGGACGTTGTCGATGTTGTTATGTCGATAGAATTTTCTGATATTTGTTAAGTGTTTAATGACACCTATTGCGAATAGCAGAGCTCAAAATATGCCACATAGGTCACCAAAAGACTAGCTTTTAATCTCTAAAAGCAGTAGGTTGCTAAGAACCTGAGGCTATGTCTTTATGCCTGTCCGATACGATACTCAACCATCTCAAATTAAAAAAAATTCGCGGTTAAAAAAAACTTTAATAGTAACAAAGGTCATACAACTACAAGTTTACTTACAATCATCAACCATTGACAGTGATTTTAAAGGTGCGATTTCGTAAAACGCTACACACGACTATATGATAGCGAAGGACAACGATAACATTTTCTGTGGCGATAATCAGGATTACTTTGCAATACTTATTTGAGACCAATTCTCAAATAAAAATGCACTTATCCCATGGCCACCGATTACAGCTACCGCCGATTATATCGCGATCTATGACTAAAGTTTTTTGAGAGAAATAGACATATTATTTATACGGGCTACGATATAGAAATAACAGTAATATTCAACAAACAAGCCCGACGAATCACTGCAAGTAATCATTACGGCCAAAGTACATTGTTAACAACAAAAGTATCACCCGTGCTCAAAAGAGAAAAAACAAATTCACAGCAGAAAAACACGATGGTTTGACGACTGTTTCTGTCTGTCGTTTGTCGCGGTCTTCGGAACCACAGCTTAAAGCTCGCAGACGATAATTGCTCGTCTGTTTGCGCGACGCATCTCGCGCCCCGGGGCCCGTCCACTAACTTGTAATTCTCTTTTTTCCTCCACTATACTTTCTTCAGAGTCTTGTGAAAGTACTTTGGGAATTGATTTAAAAATCTGAGCATTGATTATACTTATTTGACAAGAGGTTCTGTACCTGATTTATTTATTAGATTTACCTTTGTAAATGACTTGACTTGAATGAACTTATCTTTAAGCAATGTTATAATATACTTTGTCATGTTCAATTCATTCATTCAAATAGTTTACCGACTTTCGCTTATTTCAAAGTAAAAATAGATAAGAGAATAGCTTATTTTTGCTGATTGAGGGTCAAAAATTACATCAGTTTTTAATATTTGAATGGCATAATTCATACCAAAGGTCAAGTGCGTAAGTCTGCATAGTGTTATTTATTAAATTAAGTTATAACTGG
Source organism: Lerema accius (assembly GCA_001278395.1). Lineage (NCBI taxonomy): Eukaryota > Metazoa > Arthropoda > Insecta > Lepidoptera > Hesperiidae > Lerema > Lerema accius. The sequence goes on from LGAG01000247.1 coordinate 310,840, forward strand.
ATTATGGTTCCAGCTTCAAGGATCCCTAAATCAAGAAGGAACGGTTGCAGTCCAGCGGATACTATCATTAGGAAAATTATCACCTCTGATCCATCAGAGTGTTTAATGATATTTTTTGCGTCTCGACCGCGACCGACCGGCGGTGTAATGGGAGTGTTTGTTTAAAACTGATAGGTTTTACTATCTAAAGCCTGTGGGTCGAAGTATAGGAGACTTGCGATTACATATTTATATCGTCTTTGAAAGGAAGATTAAACTAAAGTTCTCCTGTTTAAAAATCTGTTGTTAGTCGCTCCCTTTGTGAAATTTTCGATGGCTTTTAAAAAGCTGGACTGTTTTAGCAAAATTACGGTTTGTTTAAAAAAGTTCTAATACTTACTATTTATTAGTTTTTAATATTCTTTTTACTAATAAGTTACGTTATATATGAAAGTATAAGAAAATAAGCTTTTATCGTGCCTTGGCCTTTGAAGTAAGGATAACGTGCGCCCTAACTTACCCATTTACATTTATTTAGGAACTCAAAGTTTAATCG
>LGAG01000247.1:314982-334313 GCA_001278395.1 Lerema accius
CCCTCGCCCCGCCCACCGCAGCGCTGCCAACTTCACAGCGGTCCGGGAAAGTGGGAAATCCGAAGGCAGTACGGTGACTGGCAGCAACTTGCGCAAGTTACTAAGCGACAGTGGAGGGGTGCGCGCGTTTTTTGAATCGGCTGCGTTCGATTTAATTATTTAGAATGTTTGCTACAGATCTCTAGTACGTTGGTCGGTGTATTAGAGGTCTGTGGTTGTCTTTTGGAATACCATTATGGGTAGATTATTGAGAGCTCTCTGCTAATATCAGTCTCATAACAGTGACAAGCAACAGGTGTACCTAGGTATATTTACAGAACTGAAGGTTTTGCTTAGAAAGAAAAGCATTTTTATGTGACAGTCATCGTTATGAGCTAGGTATTTGAATTTAATATTAGATACGTATTGAAGGCGATGATCCCATTCCCAATGCATTGAATATCTGTATTAGATTAGATTAGATTGAATATTAACAGAATCATAGATAGGTAGGTACCTGTAACAGTGTGAATATTATGACAACATAAACGTTGCTTTCTCAATGATAGGCAATCGAGTAGGAACCTTATAATTTGTGATGACTATGCCTACAAATTATAGTGGTCTAGTAGCCCAATATATATTATGTTCGCTCATACCTATCTATAGGTAGGTACTCCATTTGCTCATATTTTATTTTACTAGGGAACCTGGTCTCTTTTGGACATAGGTACCTATATTTTAACATAATTCTTATTTAAGTCAAATCAGACTAATGATTCGTTTCATGTCTGGCTATCTGATAATTATGATCTTCTCAGGTATACCTATAAAAATATATTGCTGTTCGTTAGTCTCACTAAAACTCTAGAATGGCTGAACCGATTTGGCTAATCTTAGTTTAGAATTATATCTGGAAGTCAAGGTAAGGTTTAAAAGGTGAGGAACACGAAAAAATGTTCAGCCTTTTTCATTTATTCTGAGGCGGTACGAAGTTTGTCGAGTCAACTAGTCAATAATAAAGTTGAAAATCAATCATCAAAATTACATCAATTTAGTCTCAATTAAAATTGTCTAGTTCCAATACAAATTAACAGGTGTTTACTATCGGTAAAAAAAGCCTAAAGTTTTAATTTCAAACAATTACCTACATAAAAGCACAACCCTCTATTGGCTATCTTCTCAGAACAAAAAAATTAAGTTTTTTTTTACTATTTGACTTATATCACAGAACACGGCCTGTCGAGCAATGAACCGGGAAACGTTATCATTTGATAACTACCTACGTTATATTTTTTAGTTTCTTCTATTACGCTCATTTATTCCGAAGTCTGTCTATATATTTTTCGTCTATGGCTATCCTTAGTATCTACCTAATTAGAAAGGCGGTCAATGACCCGATCCTTATTAGTCACGTGAAAGTGTCACGTTAGCGTCACGTCAGCTTCTTTGTATCTGAGTGACAACGTGACAATAGTGACCTCAAACCTCAAACATGCCTTAATAAAGAAACGCTGACTCCGCTTATCTACCTATCTCTTGCCTTATCTGTCGTAATTGGAAACTGTTCGATTTGGTTACGAGATAGGCGATTGAAGATGTGTTACAAGGTTTTTTATGTAGACCAAAAAATATAATAGACTCCGTGTTCAGAACAAAAAAGTGAGGTAATTTTTTTTTTACGATCTGACGTCTCACCGAGCACGGTCTGCCGAGAAATGTACCGGGAAACGTTATCATTTGTTATTGACGTTATGTTTTTGACTTCGCTTTTTTGTTCCGAAGACTGCGTCTATATATTTTTTGGTCTCGATTCACATTACCCTCCTAGCGCAGTTAGTAAAAACGCAACTAAATTTCTGGCTCATTGGGAATCGAACCCAGGACCATAGCTGTAATTTAATATGGTTTACAAAATCTATTTAACTGTTTTCATCATAATAAATCACACGATACTTTGGTTGAAATATTGAAGAGACAAAGTTAATATACATATAAAGCTGAAAAGTTTGTTTGTTTGTTTGAACGCGCTAATCTCAGGAACTACTGGACCGATTTGAAAAATTATGTTAGTGTCAGATAGTCCATTTATCGAGGAAGGCTATAGGCTATATACCTAACATTGCGCTAAGATGAATAGAAGAGCAGCAATAGAAAATGGAAAAGTTAAGCAGAGGGAGCCGCGGGCGATTGCTAGTGCGAATATAAAATGCTGGGAATTTTCTTGCTCTTTTAAACCCCTTTGAAGTCACAAACAGACAAAGCGCCGCGCATTATACGTAGTAAACGCATTTCCTTATAGTACACTTGAGTGGAGCACTGTGTAATGTAGTTAGGGCATTGTGAGGCGTTGTGGGACATTGAGGGGCATTGTGGGGCATTGTAGAGCATTGTTTGAAAATGGACTTACAGGTTTTTGACTTACAGAACATTTTTTTTTAGGTTTTAGTACAACGGGTTTTTTTTTTCAATTCGTGAACTGGTGTGATTCGAGGGGTCTCGGGTTCGATTCCCGCTTAGTGGGAACAGTCTTAGGACATGCCGGGATTCTTAATCACACAGGCATTTGTGATTAACAAAAAAAACTAATGATTTTATTAAATGCTAGACTTTATTCTAGCCTTGATTATAAACTAAAGGATTAAAGGTAAAGAAAAAAATTAATTGCAAATAGGTATTATCGATATCTATATATCTCAATAAAACATGATTTTGTATAAAGAAACCTGCTATATAAAGCTATTTTCAACCATTTCTCAAGGATAACGAGTATATTTTATCTAGTTTTCAAACATTCAATCTTCAAAGATTTCCCCGGGGTGTGAAATGCACTTTACATACCCCCTTGGCAATATGCCCGGTTGTGTCACGTTCAAGTCAACGACGTTTACCCAGACCGAAAAATATATGGACGCAGTCTTCGGAACAAAGAGGCGTAGTAGGGAAAACATAACGTTATTAATAAATGATAACGTTGCCCGGTACATTTATCGGCAGACCATGACATACTCGTACGTCAGATAGTAAAAAAAAGAAAAAATATCACCCCACTTTGTTCTGAACACTGAGTCTTTTAAATTTTTTGGTCTGAGTTAGAATACTATAAAACAGAATAGAATATAGTTTTTTGTAGATACTAGAAAGGTACCTACTTAATACGCATTAATCAAGGGGAGGATGAAATTAAATGTAGTGTTTGCTTTAAAAAGTATAATGTTGAAAAATGGGATTCAAGTTAGATTCGAGACTGGGGGGAGTGTAGAGCCGAATCTCACGACATCTCAGTAACATCGAAGGGAGTGGGGNNNNAATTAATTAATTAACTTTAATACTCGAGCAAATATCATATCATCAATTTCTGAAGTAAACCTTCTCTGACGTAGTTACATAGTTCGATGCGACATTATTACAAAACTATCGATTGAATGTAAACAATGGGTTTGTATACAAACAAAGGATTACTTGACCGTAACATCCGCACTTCGCCGTGATACTCTATATTAAATAGTTATGACTTGCACAGCGATTCTCAACCTGTGTCACTTGGTACCTTAACAGCGGGAACTAAAGAGTATAAAAAGTACCTATATGCTGAGAGGCAATAAAAACTTTATTTATCATTTTATTTATCAATACGACAGTACTAAGAGTGAACTTTATAGGTACTACAAATAATAGTATGATATACACACTAAAACTGTTATTTATTAAATACTAGAATTACATGACATTATGTTGTTAGTGCTATATACTATGTATGTGTTGTTAGTCCTATACACATTCATAATATAAATAAGACGTCCAATTCACCCTCGACTCTAGAATATAAAAAAAATATTCCCTTCAAAAATCAAACCCAGGACAGTACAGGTAAGCAGTGTCACTAGTTACTACTAGAATACCTACATGATAATTGCAGTAATAAAGAAAAAAAGATTTCGTGCAAAAAATATATTATTATTTTACCAAAAGACGCAAATAGGTCCGTTGTGATTATAATTCAAACAAGGTCAAAATATGGCCATACAATATTCATATCGAGAGCAACCCAAATCCATGCTTAAAAATTTAAAACCACGCGAAGTTTCACATACGCTTTCTAAACACGTAATAACTCGACATTTATTTTTAGAATCGTGAATTCTAAAGCAAAATGTTCACCCAACTTCTGTCACGTTTTGTTCTTAAAGTTTTATAGCAAAGTTTTAGAAGCTCTATCCCAGGACATATTCCAAGTCTTAGTTTATTCTGGTCTGCGTACAGGATATCCGGGGCGTGGGTGGTCTCTCCACAATGCCCTGGATGCACGGCAACTACAAAGGGTTGTCTGGTGTTGAATCGAGATGCGTTTCCTAGTTGCATTCTGCGGAAGTTGAGTGTTTGCATACCTAACATTGTCCGCATAGTTCAGAGGATTACGTCGATCCTAAATTTTTATAGCCTGAAAGAGTGATGAAATAAGCAAACGGGCTACTTGATGGAAACGTCACAGATACGTCACTGTTGTCTATAGACAGAGAAATCACCCACGCTTCGCCATTTCTTAAGGTTACAGTAATAAGCAAATGCCATACGGTAGGAGAATTAGGTAATGATTTCTAATATCAAAAAATTATTGCGGCTTACTTGCTTCTGAGGGGTTGTTAAGTCCATTCCCGGCTTTAAGGAAGTATCTCGTCAAACTACGATGAGAAGAGATTCATTTCGACCCCCATTTCTCTGATAAATGTCTTAAGTAACTACGAGTACTAACGCCAGGAGGGCTTTACCATGGACAGACAGATAGATCATGCCCTACCTTATAAACATAAACAAGTAATCATCACCCATCAACACTTTCTTCAAATCTTTGGACCTACTATCGATTATACTCAGCCAATAAATTAGTATCTACGCAATCGGGTAGCATAAGATAATTACCTCTTATAGAATAAAGTAGACTAATTGAAACTGTCGACGAATCCATTACGAAACTAGTCCAAGCATACATTTGGGTAGATGTCATCGGGTGCTAAAACTTCGTCCGTGGGCGTCTGACTCATACTATTCTACGCCATCGAGTCCCCAAAAGGACCACCGAAATAGGGTGCTGGCAATTAAACAAGCTACAAGTGGTTTTTGTCCAAATTCATATCGACACGATGTGTGCCCATATTTGGGGCAGCTACCGTGTTCAAATGGACCACTTTGTCCAAAGAGAAATTACGATAGAACGTTCGTTTCGGATGATTTTGGTAAACGCCGCATGGTTTTAGAGTCCACTAAATGCAACTGATAAATAACATTCGAATAAGCTGATAAATGATTCAATGGATAAATTAATGTGTTGTTTCTTATATTTGTCAGCAAGCAACGTTTCCCTTAATTTAACAAAATTAATGATGAGCATTTCAGTTGAAAAAGTGATAAGAGCGATGAAGTGACAAAGATCTCATAAATGGATCAGGTATCAGCAATGTGTAGAAAATTACTGCATAAAAATTATCTTCCCACTTAATCTATGTGTTTTCTGAGCAGTAGATTAAGAAATCATAATAGTATTGCTTTGTATTTCCGTACACGCTTATCTAAAAGATCCTTAGTATTAGAAAACTGACATTTGGCAAGGATTAACTTATTTATTACGGTAATAATCTGGAACATGAAAACGTAAAAAATGTTTGGTCAGTTTTTTTGGAGTGCATCATAATTTTTTTACAACAGTAGAAAAAAAAAAAGAAAAAAACATCAATTGAAACCTCAAACATCACCTAAGCGAGTAGGCATCTTACGTTGATTGTATACCATGGTCTGTCTGTCTGTCGTGTATTGTATGACCCCGCGTTACCCCTCGAAGACAAACAACTATACCGACGTGATGTCGTGAATAATGTTCTGAGATAATTGTTCTGTATTTGGAAGACTTTCTCTCCAAGTTTTTGTAATGGATCCCAGTTTAGATCACGGTAATTAGTGGTTTGTTTGTTTATCTTGAAGGTTTTAGGGTTCTGTGTGTAAAGGCTGTAGTCGGAATTTTCTTGGGGAGAGGGTTCACGTTTTTTTTACTCGTATTCAGTCGATAAAAATCAACTTAGTTTGAAAATAATGTGTTTCTTCTTATTGAGAATGATTTTGAAGAGAAATTTTACTACTAAAATCTTCCTTTTGTGTATACCTAACAATGATGTCCAAAGATGTGCTAATATTTACATGTCCGTCGTTCCTCACAGATCTTTTAATCCACAGTTTTAATCCAGTTTTCTTAATGCACAAAATATACTTAAGATTTTAGCAGTCTGAAAGAGATTATATTTACTACTAAACCAAAAAGTTAAAAATGAGAGGGTCCCAATAGTAGATGTATGAAATGTTTTTGTTCGTCAGCTTTTAATATACCAGTGAATAAAATATGTTTTACTCCTAAATTGATAGGTAGCCCATAAATAGCCATATAATTAGTTTCTCAGTACAACTAAAAACTGAGGTTAGAATAATTCCTACCTCTATCTTGTAGTATTTGTCATCATGGTTCACATTTTACAATCGTCATCATCACTCATTAATAAACTTTCCTAACGACAAAATAGGTACTTGCTTACGTAAATTTAAATTTGCATTTTTATTACTGTACAGTAATTAATATTCGTCGCAAATTCCACTCAAATCCAGATATAACGATCATGTTACGACCTATTAATGGAAAGACGAATGTACCTATCATAATGATATGGAGTAATTAAAACAAAGAACGTCTTCCATACTAAGCGATACTAGAAATAGTTTTAACCAAACTATAGCTTAAAAAAAGGAGATTAGGAGCTACTTAACATATTAAACCAGTCATATTTTGCTGGTTTAAATATTCACCGCACGTGAAACATTTTTGACTCGCTTTCATCAAACTTTTTGTGAATTTTTATTTAGCTTTAATGTGTTTCATGAAAACAAATCACAGAATTCCAGATTGCAGATTATATTATTCTATGACTTTTTACCGGACATTCATTATCTATATTTAGATTTCTACATTAATATAGTGTAATATTGGTAATATTATAATGTATGAGTTTTATGTTAGTCTTTAGTTTATGTAACTATTTGCAGTCAACATTTGAGGATATAAACTTTTCTTTCTTTATTTTTTTTCGACATTATCTATGCTTTAAATTTTGAAATATTAATAGGTTATACTTACAACAGTGGGAAACAAGTTTATGAAGTTTTTTTAATATAAGTAGTATTTATAAGAACTTGAGCATTAAATAACTTTATCGATGCCATTGCTAGCGATATACTTACTCGCTCCCAGTATACTCCACCCTAAGGTCATACATCTAAATCGTTTGACGTAAGCGGCGCCCGCACATCCCACGCACTCCCTTTACATCCAGTTATCAACTGATTTATTCACCATGACATATGACGGCTGGTAGGGTTGTCACCTAATACGTCAATAAATGTCTTCAAAAAATTATTGTAAAAAAAATTGGAGGATTTGAATACTATTTATCAGCACAAATATTTGGGTTTGGGCTTCCTCTCACAATATAAAAACAACAGAATTTTGTATTTTTTTAATACAAGATAATAAGCTTAATGTATTTTGATTATAAACAAAATAATAATAAGCATTTTTTTATAATATCATTATCTGGAAATCATTGTTAGTGTCCTACTAATACGTATTTCTAGAGATATAAGTAATTTAATTTAATCGTTTTTTTTTTATTTTGAACCTGAAGATTGCCAACCCTACATGTGATCTATTTAACCGATTTCTCGGTAATATTATGATCCCTCTAGTGTTACTGCGCTAAACGACCGCGGATTACTAGTTTTAATTACTAATGCCATTAAACTGCAATATGATACTAAGTTTTCGTTGAAATTCACTTCGAGAGAACAGTGCTTCGTCGGAACTCGTAATCTTTGGGGATTATTACTTGAGGTTCAGATGAATGTGGGATGAATTAATTGAATTTAATGATAAGTCTGGTGAAGCTAGCTGCTTCAAGGAGGGTTATTGTCAGTGGTTGTGTTCTATTTAATGTATTGCAGCTATTGTTCAAAGATAGCTCAGCTCGAGCGAGGTTTACTTTAATTCAAGACGAGACCCTTATATAATAAAAATGTTCATACAAATTCTGTGGTTGTAAAAATATTGAGCGCCTGAACTGAACATTAATATTTCAAAGTCGAAACATATTTTATTGTGGACCATAGGTATACATTGATGTTAAGATGGTAGGTATGTGGTTATTGTAAGTCCTACCTTTTACTGGCATACAATAATATTATAAATAATGATTAGATTTAGAATAAAATAAAGACAATCAAATGTCTATCGCAATAATAACAAAATACTGGTATGTATTTAAACCAAAATTAATGCTGCTACTTTTCCGTGGTCAATATTTGCACAATGTTGCAAGTGTGAACATGTGACAACACGTCACGTGTCACGTTCGGACACTCAGTGTTGCTCACGTTCGATCGTTTCCGTCTAATTTCGGTAGAAGTTAGGGTGGCAAGCCGTTTTGCTGAAAGAGGATAAAATGTTTCCATACTTTTTTTTTTTACACGACACGCGGCGACGGAACGGAAAAAGTCTATTTTTTTTAAGGTGAGAGATTGTGCGTTTCCTCTAATGTTACTATTTATTAGTTTTTTTAACTGTGCGTGCAGTAGGTAAGCTTTATGTGATGTTAAAAAAATTGAAGTGACGATTTCTAAGCTGCAGGCCTAAGAAAATCGTTTTTTAACTTTTCAGTTTAAGGTTTATAAACACATAGATGTGAAGATATGTTGTGTATTCTTTAATTGTTGGAAAATATTTTATTTGTAATTATCAATTTATCAAAGTTTGTGTTACATCATAAAATATATAAATAATACTACTACTACCTACATACTTTTTTTTATTTATTAGTGTTTATACCTTAGTCACGTTACAAATGGTGGCAGGTATGATAATTACAAAATTAACAACTTTTTGATTTTTTTTTTTTAATAATGTATTTACTATCTGCAAACGTCATCATAGCCACCCTACACCAAACAGTCTTGGTAGTTTAATCATAATTCGATAGTGGTATTGCATTTCTAATGTTCACCATCCAGTGAACGAACTCTTTTGGCCGGAAACACCGTCTGCCCGGAAGACGTCATTATGCATTTTTTTTTCGTCACAATTATCTATTTTCGTCACATTCGCAGGATATTACGTTTTTCGACTGGTTCGTTGACACTTGACAGATTGACTGGCCGGTTAATAGTTAACGTGTTCGGAATTTAACTTAACTTGTAATGACGAGTTTGTATTTGGAATATTTTATTTTACTTCCGATTTGGATGGGATAGTCAGCTGTTAAGCTTTTTTTAAAAAAGGCTAATGTTTAAGTCGAGTGGCGAGTAGTTTAGTAACTAATCTGTAAACACCACAAATTTAGTCGAGTCGATTAATGTGTAATTTAGTAGAGTTTACTACGTACTCGATTATTAGCTAAATAAATCTGAGCTTCTCATTGTAATTCAGAGTATTCATCACTCTTCGGAGCACTTCCAATCATCTTTTGGAAGTAGCTAGAATTCTATAAACTAAATGAGTCGCAACTTGTCTCAAATACTCGCATAGTGTAAACAAGACATTCGCTTCTTTTTATCGAGTAGTAAAATTTATCTAAGTAGTAGTAAGTAGTAAAATCTGTATATTGATGATATTCGCAAAGGTTCAAATTGACTCATTATTTTATAACATCAACTTTTAATCTAAGTGTAATAATATGTAATTTTTACAACCTAATTATAGTTACATAAAGATGGCTGATATATAAAACGTATTGTTAGTTTATGAGTAATAACATTGTTATTTATAACTCTAAGTTCTTTAATTCAAATACATAATTAAATACAAGTCTGTGGACAGCCTACCGATCAACTAAATACATTGCAGTCAGAATTAACGTTAAATTATAAACAGTTTTTTGCGCTGAAATACTTGGACCACAGTGTAAGGAGTTAGAGTATTCCAACGTAAGAAAACACTCCTTAATAAAGTAGGGTTGTTACATAAACAAAACTAAAATATGAATCCAACGTTAGCCCTAACCAATTGGTTGGGAAATTAAGGCATAATTGTTAAATATTTTTTCGCGTACTCCAACAAACAAACGTATATAGAGCATCGTGATAATTTCGTTTTGTGTGACTTATCCTACGCATGGTTAAATAAATATATAGATATATACACAGTAAAGACAATATCTATATATCTACTAGGGTTTGACAGTATGTAAAGCAAACTAATTATTGTGTTTTAAAAATTTAAACATGAGTGAAAGGGTAAACATAACACGGATAACCCCTAATTTATCCCGGAATATTACTCGAAATCCGGGAACAAATCTCTCCCCTCGTCCCCCCCAAAATGCCTCCATTGACAGACTGTATGACACTTGACTATGGCTCAACAAAGATGGCGACACTTACCATATATAGTTGAAGAATGACAAATATGTAGCGATGGATTAATATGCTAAAATATGTTACCCTAAATGCAATGTTATGATACGAAGTGGTTAATAAGCATTTACTTATTCTGATAACCATGTAAGTGGATAATAAATGGGCCCAGTGGAATAGTAAGTATTAATTATTATAATTTAGTTTCATTTGGCATGTTAATATGTCATACAATAGGATAGGTTGTCATTCTAAATTTATTAGACACTATTAAAAATGGTTTGAATTACGATGGCAGCGTCCATCCTTTGAGTGGGATAAATGACCCTCCCAAGGTAACTGTAGTCCTATTGATACGAGTAAATACAATATTATAGGCTTCTAATAAAAGGTGACCCGTTTTAGGTAGGTATTACTCCGGACTTGCTTTTGAAAGGTCCTGAGTTCGATTCCCAAAAAGACAAGTTTCAAATTCAAATAATTTATTTCGTCTTAGGAACTAATAGCTCACTTAACGAACGTCCAAAATTTAAAATAACCTGAATAACACAAAATGAAATTAAAAAATATAAACAAACATGTTACAATAAAACTTCCTAAAGTCTCGATAGACAAAACCTGTCATATCATCGGCTGTATAAAAGGCAGATACGATTTAAATGAGTTTAATTATAATCGATTTGGGAACAAATATTTCACTAACTAAAGTAAATAAAATATATTTAAAACGAGTCATAAATAAAAATCAAATCGCGCTAGTTTACTTGTTAAAATTCGGCACATGGCCCCCACAATTTCAATATAAGCCGGACTTCCCTGGCGCGCGACGTGCGACACGTTGTCTCTCACGTCACGTGCCCGCGCCGCAGTCGTCACGTCGTCAGCGATCCTAATTGGTTCACTGCAGTGTGCATATGTAATGCATTTTACGAGCTACAGTTATTTTCCTCACTATTGAGATACAACTGACAGATAAACGAAAACTTATCCTATTTTTACCCGACAGTAAGAAATTTAAGTTTGTTGGGCGTGTGTATGTATTATTTCTTTAACGCGCTCTACAGCCCAAACCGCTATATCGATTACAACATATAACATGTGCATGTGCACTTCGGCACTTTTCATTATACATTTGGTTATATAGCATACAGATGGAAACTTTTAATTGGCTATTTGTGATTATCAGTGTACCTCAAATTGTTATACATAGCCGTTAGTTTCTCTGAAATGAAAAATAAATAAATAAATGTTGGATTGTATTGGATTCATCTCCATAGTGGGAGTGACACAGGCTATTTTTTTTGTGTCCAACCGAACGTGCGGTTTCGGTTTCTCCCAGAAAATCTGGTTTCGGTTGCGGCCAAACTGAGAGCAAAGCCGAATGTTCGGTTTCGGCCAAAAAACTTGTTTCGGTCAGACCCTATTTATTTATCTACCCCTGCAATTTTTAGTAGTCGGGTTTTTTAAATAACTTTTGCTATAACTACGTACAGATTAGTAGATATAGGTACCATGATAGTTCCAATTACAGATTTTTAGTGTTAGTGTTGATGTGAGGAACATAATAATAGTACCTACATAATATAAGTACCTATTATTATGGCGCCTGATTCTAATTTGAATTGGTCGCTATCTAGTCGGTGATCGATGACGTCATGCACTCTGTGACTGTAATAGTTTTTCGTGATCTGAATAATCGGCGTGTTCAAAGCGAAGTCTAGCTCTACGGAACGATTCTCGGTTCCTGATTTTTTTTTGGTGAGAATTTTTTTCCTGACTGCACTAGGAGGGTAATGTTTTTCGAGCGTATGTATGTATGTCCGTCTGTATGACATGATCTAAAGCAGTTGTGGGCAAACTTTTTTAATTATGTGCCATAAATAGAAATTCTTTCGGCGGGTCGGATTATTCTTAATTTTTTTTTGTATTGCAAATTACATTGATTTTGTTAATGGAAATAGCTTTATAGAATGTCATGCGATGTTCAAGCAATTGTTCAGACGTAATTTATTTGAAGCCCAACATTTTATTAACAAGTTTCATATTTTTTTAATATTTGGCTCGCGGCTCTAAAGCCTAGAGCCTTAAAAGGCTTGACAAATTTCATCATTATAATGTGTTTTAAATTCGTTTCCATTGTGATTGACTATATTTTTTTATTAAATAAACCCCCTAAAATTGTGCAGTCAGGTTTATTGTCTTTCTTTTAATAATTACTAGTTTAAAATAGCGTTTCACTACGGATAAATATCACCTCGTGCGATGAATCTAAAAAATAATATCGCACGTGCAAGAATAGGCACCCGTTGGTGCATTGTTGCAAAATTCGGTAGATGTTAGCATGCTAGACGCGATCGATGGTTGAATGGGAGTTTTACATGTTCTATACTAGACTAGACTATACTTACATGTCCTGTTTCCTAGATCTTTCTGTTCGTGGAACAAATCATGAATATAAAATCACTAGTCATGTTATATCGTCATAATTTACAAGCTTTTTTTACTTTTCATATGTTGGTGATTGACCACAATCTCATTTGATGTCGTAGTCTGTCAGATTAAATGACTACATAGTCAGGGTGGTAAAGTGGACTAGCTTAGAAGCCTAATAATTCTAGCCTTGAAATAAAAGAGTAAATAAGGATGAAAAAAAAGTACCTAATAAAGTTGACCGATTAAGTAAGAATTTGTAACAGGAATCCTGATTCGAAATTGAAAAATTGACAATAGGAAAGGGTTGGGGGTAAATCTCTTTCTGTTTTCAAAACGTTCGCGTTAACATATCTTTACATCGGCTCTTACAACCCCGCTCTCCCCAACTGTCAATTCCGGATCAGAATTCCTGATACCAAGTCCAACGTTTGCGGGCAGCTTTACTTAGTTGCCAGCCAAATATTCAAATTTCGAATTCGCCTAGTATTACTGATGTGAGCGAACTGTAAAAGCGATATTCGGCGATAAATCTGTCACGTGACTTCCGGCTAGAGCGGAAGTCGCGCGACGTTCGAATATTGAGTTTATTGTTATTGTTTTGTTTATCCACTAGCTTGTTCATCATTTTGGCAGAAGACAGTAAACACTTTGGTTAGAGGCGTTAACAATTTGATATATTTTGTGTTTGTTACATTATTTTTGTACAAATATTTTTACACGTTTTTTTTATTATAAGTGTCTACAACAAAAATAGCGGCTTATGTCCCGTTAATTTAGAAAACTTTTTTTTTACTCAACGAAATGTTTAAGGTAAGGTGGGGTAAGACTAACACACGGGGCAAGACCAACACTGTCCATTATCTCGATACGTATAGCTTAAATACGAAATTCTTAGTGTGTAAGATAGAACAAACGTAAATGTTCTCGGCTGAAACACACACATGTCGTTTCTTCAATCAAGTGCATATCGAGATAATAGACAGTGTTAGTCTTGCCCCGTGTGTTAGTCTTACCCCACCTTACCTTATTTGTAATCTGTAAATTAAATTATTGGACGATGGCTCTTAGGGGGTAATTTTCGGTAATGTTACTTCGATATAGACAAACCAACCCCTTCCTCCCTTGTTTATACTTGAATGGCCTTTTGGTATTTAATAACTGAGTTCACAGCCCGATAAATAATTTCGCAGAATTTTAGATTAAATGTCACAATGCATTGTCGTCGTATTTTAACTTAAAAAATTAATCATGTTTGAGCACTAATTGCTGAGTTGGACCTGCGTACGCGCAACTGTCAACCTTCATTTGTGTTTTGTTGAGATTTATGGTTCTCATAATTGTCTCATGTCTTTAGATGTATCAAAAGAATGAAAGAAAAAGAAAGAATGTTGATGAATTAACCGTGTTTTAATGTCTCTGTTAAATGTTACCTCTGGAAAACGTTATTTTGCAAACCTTTTAACGGCCCTATTTTCAAGATTTTTAGGAAAAAATAAGTTTTTATTTTATAAGTGACTTTTTGTTTGTGATTTTCAACGTATGTGTTATAATTAATTCAATAGATTTTCTACTCGATGACAAAATTTATTTTTAAGATTTTCTTATGATTTTAATTGTTCATCAATGCACTTATTTTTTTTTAAATTTAGGTACTATTTTAAAACGATATTATCAATAAAATTGCCAACAAAAAATACCATGCCAAGTAGTAACACTGTTTCATTACGACGGTGTAAAAAAACGTGGCAATTCACACAAATTGCATTCTTTAAAACAATATTTTATTAAGAATTGCAATAATAAAAACAGCACATTAAAGGGTAAGGCTCTGTCCTCTTCGCACACCTAGCAATACCTATATCCATCTCTGTCGCACACGTTAACGGTACGAATGGATGCGCACGCGCCTCCCTTTTTCCTTTTTTGAAAAAAGAACTGGGAACCGGAAGTACGTATGACACGGTAGACATTCGCCATATTTAGCGCGTACGTTACAGCGTATATGGAGGGTAATTTGTAATTATAAAAGTAATGGGGAAAAGTATCGGGTTAGTTATCGTGGATACAGTTAGATGGACTTTTAAACGTGGAATGTTTAGAAAACCGTTTAATAGTAGGATGTTATTCAATTAATGAATATTGGATTAATGAATATTGAAATCGCATTATTCAAAGATAGTTTGTACAAATTAAACGTGGGTATTTTTCCTAGCCGACACTAGCTTACTTAGGCGTAAGTATTAGGGTCTGTTTCACAATCGATAAGTAAACATGTCAGTAGTTATTTATAAAGTAAACTACTCAGAGAGTAAATCCTTCCGTTAACTCTCTATACGTTTCACAATCATCCGTAAATTGAAGTGGAATTGTGAAACGCAATTTACTGGTTTACCGTGCAAATAAGTTCAAAGTAGCTTACTTAGAACTTTACTCAACGATTGTGAAACAGGCCCTTAGTCTTTTATAAAGCCGATGATATAATAAACAAACTAATAATAATACATAATAACTCTTCAGCTTTATTATTAGCATAGATTTTGACGTTCGTTAATTGCGCTAAATAAATTATTTGAATTTCGAAAAAAGTCCGTTGGGTATAACGTCGTAACTCCCTTTTCCAGCCATTATCATGATAAAAGAGTTTTGTTTACAGTTGATAACAAATTGTGCATGAACTGCACTTCTGCAGCTAATTAGCAGATGAGATCCATTATGCATGAGCGCCGGGAATTAACATTGGAAAGCTCTGGAAACTTTAGAGGTGTTTTCTTAATGAGGAAAAGGTTTACTATATGTATATGTAAATATATAGCTTAGAGCAGTGGTTCGTAACCTTTTTAATACTATTAGTGTTACCCCTGTGACTTCCAAAGAAAATTGATTTTACCCCGTCTTTAAAATGTTATCAAAACCTAACAGTACAAGTTACTTTTTTCTGTATTTTTTATCTTACGATCCTAATAACTAGGTCTTTTTTTATCCCCGTAAAATAGCTAGCATACCCGGGATTAAGAGGAAAATGCAAAATTTATAACGTGTATAGTACTTATTTACTGATTTGTGAAGGGTGCACCTTTGGAAAAAAATATGTAAATAGGTACGTTTTACTTCGTCACATAAAGATTTTGATGGAATAAAAGTTTTAATGTATGCGCCTCTTTCGAACTCTCATTTTGTGTCTGAAAGAGAGGTAGGAATACGAGTAGGTAAATGAGTTGTCTTGTCTTCCCAATTTTTCTTTAATGAAGTAATACTAGTTTAAGATTTGGTATCGTTAAAGTTTAGTGGAAAAGAAGTGCACATACCTAAACTTTATGTATAACAACAAGTTACCGTATTACTCATACTTACCTAAATCACATAACTCATATCAGACAATCACATAAATTGAATGCCAATCGTATGACTTTTCAAGTACATGATATGTGACTAAATTACCTGAGTACTCCAAATAGTATTAGTCAGCTTTTTAAGGACACACCAAGTAGAAGTAGTAAATAAAAAGTCATACAGTCATTGCTTGAGAATCTACACAAATCGCAAACAATTGACAGTTACAAACATTTGACAGCCATAAACAATTGGCAGTCACAAACAAACTAAAAATTTGTTTGTTACAATATCTAGCTTGATATAAATATCTGAGACTCCTCGCCCTATAGATGGCGTCACTGTCTGTAGCTTTTCTAGTATTTTTAGGGTTAATTGAGTATGGTTTAGAACCACAATTGAACCCATTACTAATTACATGAAGAGACCAGCCAAACTATTTAAAGTACAACTACTGTACCTTTTTCGCTCTCGGTTTGACTGTATTGTTAGCTGCTAGAGAATGCAAGTATTACCGGCATTTGAAAAAAAAAGTATAATTAAATAAAGTTATTAACCTACTGTCGTAGCAAAAACTGTCTAATATAATGAGCATTTACTAAAAGTAAATGATAGTTGAAGGTTCGGTGTACCAGTAACGGAAAAGTAAGGGATCAAATAAACTAAGACTTGTAATATGGAGCACAATAACGTAACAATGGTCTTCTAATAAAAAAATAATATGTAGAAATATTCTAGATGTAATAATTAACTGCGTTGGTGGTTGCACACGGTACCTTTATCCTAACCGCAGATAAATTTGAACTTTATTGGCATTCAGATAAGGCTACTATTGCATAAAAAATGCGTTTGAAAATAAAATCCTTTTGCCCTATCCTTTTATGGCGCCGATAAAATTGAGGTTACGCTACCGTCTATTAATAATACCTCTCGTTCCTTCCTTCCTTTAAATTATATTTTTATCTCTTTCTAGTGTGGATGTTTGAAAACATATAACTTATTATGACATACACATTTGCCAATAACACAGATTTTTAGCCGAAAAGGATTAATTTTATAGCGATTTCATTTATATTGGAAGGCTAAATTGGCAGTCATTTATAAAATTTCCTAACTACCTCATTATGGTTCACTCATATATACTCTCTCATATATACTACTCAGATATATTTTTTTACGTTAGCACTCATTGAAAAATAATTCATTAATAAATATAATCCCTTAGTCTTCAAACTGTCCAAAATTTTCTCGAAAAAAAAACAGAGTTATTTTTAGTTGCATGCCTAAATAGCTCTATTTAGGCATGCAACTAAAAATATCCTTAAAGTAGAAATAGTTCAATTACAATATCTAGGTGTCAGTGACCTTTGTTTAAATAAAAAAAACCGGTTTGTAATAAAACATCTTCATCTATACCTAACTATCATTCACTTCTAACGGATCGAAATTACCTACAAGTACACTCATTAATTACAATACCATTAGTAATTGCAGTGGTAGAGATGTGGCTTGTGGTTATAATACGCCCCATTCACAGCTCGTCCACACTTCATTGATGCCTCCTTGATTAATATAACGAACGGTTGTCTGTTTGTTTGTATATCACGTTCAATCACGCCTATTTCTAGGGACCTTTTTAGTACTTTAAGGACTTTTGTATCTAACGGATATCTGTATAGATAAGGACAAGTGTGATATCAAATAAAATTCGTTTAGTTTTTAAATTAGAAAAAGGAATTTGTTTAGGATGCAAAAGTTCAAACAATGAAGAAGAATCTAGTGATAGCTAAATCGAAATTTGTCAAGCCGTTTGAGATGTACTTAAAACATGCCAAAGATATGAGCATACCTACATACATACGCTAGAAAAACATTACCTACCCTCCTAGAACAGTTAGGAGTTTTGAATGTCCATTTTTGCGCACGAGGTAAAAAATATTTTGATATCAGTTTTTTATAATGACGTGGCCTTATTATCCTATAACTTAAGTCTGTATAAAAAACATACATACCTACATTGGAATAGCATTAACGACCCCAAAGCCTTGTTGGTACTGACCCTGCCTGCAAAGCGAGGGGTCCCGGATTCGACTCCCGGGTAGATATTTATGTGACAGATAAATGTTTGTTCTCGGGTCATGTGTGTTAGTGATGTATTATTTGTGTTGTCCATGCCACCCGCGACATAGGGAATCCTACTGCGGGAGTATGAGTGTGTTAGCGTTTATTTTTTCTCCAAAGCAAAGTCGCGTGACGGCTCTAGTGTAGAGTATCTAATGAGCAGGTTACGGTAACGTCACTTCATTGTTAAACGAGCCAGTTCGCCCATCATCATCCGACCTGGCCCATCACCAATCAATCATATCGACTGGTGCAATTATTTCGATGAAATTATAGTCTTTATGTTACGACATATAAATTTAATATTAGTGTTCGAGTAGTGGTTGAAATTTGACCATAATCATTATTGGATTTTGGTAAACGTGTTTAATTTTTTTTTGTACTTTTTCTCAGTTTTCTGTAGACGCTAAAAAAGTTATTAAAGTGAGATATGTTTTTTGTTTTACCTATTTTGTAAATTATTGAGTGTCTAGCATTATTTATTTGATTAATCATCATCCATCCATCCATCAAATGTCATCACATAAAATTTTCCTCAACAATTACTTCTTCCTTCGCAAAATTAAACTTACATTTTGTACCTTTTTAGAAAAGTTTAATATTTCCAAATATTGAACTTCCAATTTCCAAAAAGCTTTGCTGACCAAAGCTGCATCAAAAGCTTCAGTCTTTGCCTCAATATCCCAGCACGCTTGGAATGATCCAATATCTCAGATATTATGTAGTATCGTACAATTTATATTGCAAAAGAATTCGCCGTAACCAAACACATTTGTTGTCAAGACAACAGATCAATCTTTGAGAGGACGAGATAGTCGCTATTTATACACTTAGGTGTATGATATTATTATAATATAGAGAGACTAACAGTAGTTAAACTCATGTATGTACTTAGTTTCTTATACTACCTACGGACACGCGCGCATATCTTTACGCTTTCATTCTATACACTTCCAAACAGGAGTCGAAATCCGTGTCAGAGTATACAATGTCTTCGTGTGACTCGATTCTGGTATCGGGGAGTGTAA
>LGAG01000247.1:343397-365514 GCA_001278395.1 Lerema accius
GGTCCACTAGTTTTTAATAAAATAATTTGCATCTAAACAGATGTGCAATTGGTTATTTAAAAAAGTAATTATCCCGAAAATCTCCTTTACATTTGGTCACCCTGTACCTAGCCCTTGTTATTTGAATGCGATCTTTTGTGTCCTGCAGTGCGATCCTGTACCCATAAATTAAAGATTCGACAACCCTGCCACCTCGTACATCATGTAACCTATCCATTGCTCGTTATTACAAAACTTGCTCCACACTACCTAACTTTACAGTCAATGGTTGTGCAACATGTGAATATGTTCGAGCATCAGTGATCGTATTTTTTCATCCGCTGTCAGAGGGAGTGAATAAAAAAACTGTACATGCACTTGCTACCGAGGTTTTTAGAATTCTGTTTCCGTAGCCATCAATAAAACAATGAAGTTGCTTCTACAATGTTCATAGGATTTATGAAGTAGGTTTAGGATATTAGAGCTTAAAGCGAGTTTTTCTTGACAAAGTGTTAAACTGATGTTATGAATCTATTGAATTCTGGGGGCAATATGACGTTATACCCCCCATCTCCCATTCCAAAATAAAAATTATTTACTCAGAGGTAGTACTTTCAGAGATTTATACCATGCCAATTTCTGTAGGCATCTGAACTGAGAGCCCAAAACATTTGCCCGTAACATCTTTAATTTTATGTTTAAGAAATTTATGAGTGTGAAAAAAGTAGGCCCTTAATCCAAATGAACACATCTATCCCCCAGAGTAGAAATTTTTCGTATGAATTTTCCTTATAACGTGTTTTTTCATGTTTTCATATCCTTACCCAGGCATGGTGTTTGACAGGTTTGTAAAGAAGGTTCTATTAGAAAAAACGTTCTTTGAGCAAAACCGTTCGATGGGAGTTTTTCTTTGTATTACTTTGGTGATTGTATGTTGTTAAAGAAAGTTTTCTGCTTTTATTAGAGGGTTTCTAGTCCACTTGGCTAGTACGTACCTTCTTGCTAGTTAAAAAGCATAGGAGATACCGAACTACAATACTGTAAGTGAAACTCACTTACTTAATTATTGACAACTAGAAGTCGCCGGCGGCTCCACCCGCGTAATTTTCCCGTTTCTGGAATATTTTTTTTGCTGCTCCTCTCCTATTCATCATAGCTTAATGTTATATAGCCTATAAGTTTCCTCGATAAATGGACTACCTTACACTAAAAGAATTTTTCAAATCGGTCCAGTAGTTCCTGAGATTAGCGCGTTCAAACAAACTCTTCAGCTTTATATATTAGTATAGATTATATATTAGTATGGATTAATGGCTATGGACATCAGCAATAGCATAAGCGATGCGTTGCCGGTTAAAAAATTTGGAGAAAAATTAAAAAGAAAGTACTGGATGTTAAGATCCCACCCGGAACACAGCGTGGTCACCTTATTAGACTTAAGATAAAAATAATAAAACATAAATATTAATAATCGAAATATATTCATTATACGAAGCTCTACAAACATGCCGAACATAACACAAATATTTATCTCAAATATAAAACTTCAGGAATTCAATTTAGTTATAACATAGTAAAAACACAAAATATGAAATCGATAACATTATAACATATTATCGAATACCGGGAATCGATTGTCATTGATACAGTCGATGAATTACAAGCCGATTCGAGTCGGGAGATGAAGATGATTTCTTGTATTTGCCGAACTATTTAATAATTATAATGATATTGAAAAACTCCATATTTTATCGCTGTCCTTTGTCTACACCGAGAAATTTGCCACAAAATCGTATCGTGGCTTATCTTAGGCTGCGATTGTACTGGGCGGTAATTTTCGAAAGTTAAAAAATTTGTAAAAAAATCAAAAAAATCAAGTATTACGTTAAAAACTAAAACGTATCGACTATTTAATATTAAGATTTTAAAAGTGAAACATGTAAGTAATGTGACCAGCATTAGCTTATATTAGGGGTAGTTAAATTGTGCTAAAATCCCTTTTATTTGATACCCAAGAAAGCCCTGTTTGTAATTTAATTTAAATTATCAGTTTCGACTGTAGTTAACGGGTTTTTAAGTTTTAACATGAAGTGGATATTTTGACTTCACTTTGACTCTTGAAAAAATCCTTAAAAAATATTAATATTATATTCCTTTGACCGTCTGAAATAACTCTACTCTTGAACCGTTCCATGTGAATTGAGCCTAAGCACGGATCAAAAGGCACGCATTCCGACAAAAATAAATTATTTATCGTATTGAATCGATTCACGTATTAATTCGTTTTCGAAATATAGATCATCAATCATAACTGCCGTGCCCGAGCGACGTTATCTGCCCCATCAGATATCGAACCCGGGACTTTTGTTTCTTGCGACCGCAACAACAAACAATTAACCATTGTTTATTGTATTTTAAAAGGAAATTTGGTGAACTTGTTTCAGAAAAAGGGTATTTTGTTAGAATATGAAATTCGTCGTTCAAATTGTTAAGCTTTGGTCAATACTTTTTTTTCAAACGAAAATGGTAATTTTAAATGTAATGTATACACGATCCATCATTTTTAATTGAACTACATAACGTTCCACAAAAATATGTCAGAAATAATATTGGTAAGAAATAAAATAACCAATTCCCTTTCGCAAATAATATTACTTACTTTACTGCTTACTAAATCGACAAAAGTTGTAACTTTAATTATAAATACATTATTGTAAATACCGTAACAGTTATTTTCGTTAGCTTTTTACCACTTTCATGTTCCAGTGAATTAACATATGAGTACACGCCGCTCAGACGCCTCATCACACGCTTGTTAAAAGTTGCGAATACGTAACTTCGCCTCTGAATAATTGTAAGGCAACGAAACGTGAGTAAAGATAATATTATAGAGGTTACTTAGACGCCGTAATTATTGTAAATGTCATAACAGTTTTTTTCGCCGTAACAGTGGTGTTTCACGCTCTTATATTACTAACTAGTCGTAGCCCGCGACTTCGCCCACAGAAGAGTAGTTTAAAAAATATTTGATTCATCCCAAGGGAACCTATAATCGGGATAAAATCTATCCAATGTCCTTTTCCCGGATGCAAACTATCTGTATGCCAAATTTCATCTTAATCCGTTCAACGGTTAGAGCGTGAAGGACCCACAAACATCCAAATATCCATACCCTTTTACAAACTTTCACATTTGTAATATTAGTAGGATACACGTAATATTACATAATAACGTAATTTAATAAAGGGATCCGAAAAGTAATAAAAGGATAATTAAAAATATAGGAGATGAACTGTTTGGAAATTATACGGAGACGATTTGTTGAAAATTACGGATTATGGATCGATAGGGGATTTCGGATATTTTCCTTTCAGAAAAACATAAAATTATAGTTCTAGCTACTTATAATTCAATGCATCATCAATGAGTAGTGGAAGAGAAAATGAGTTGATGAGGGAACATCATCAATGAGCAGTCGAAGAATAAATGAGATGATTAGAGAAGAAAATGAGATAGTTAAGTGTGAAAATATGTTGTTGCAAAAAACTAATGATTAGTTCCGAATTTTATTTCTGCTTATACATCACACACTATTGAAGAATAACAACTATTGTTCTCTTTGACATACCTAGTTTGATACACATAGAATAGTGCACCGCAACGTAATGTAACGTTTACGTAATGTAAAGTAACGTTTACAAAACTCCCTCTGTATAGTTTCCACACTCACGGTGTAACCCGCACCGGTAAAGACGTAACTTTGAATAGTGCTTTTACTTCACTGTAACTTTTGAAGGAGTGACTTGTAATTATTTTCCGCTGGCTGTTACTCGCAGGTAGGGTGGAAACATTTACCAACAGCTTTGATATACTTCAAGTACCTACCGCGGTTATGACGTCATTTGAAATGGTAGGTTTCGAGAAAACTTTATTATGTTTTACTAAAGAGCTTTACTACTCAACTAGCAAAGTAAGCAAAGTTCTTTTTAAATACTTTGAAAACAATTCACCCCCGAAATGTTTCCGTGCTTCGAAGAGCACGGTAAGTCGCCGCTCCTCAGTAATGAGAAGAGACCCGTGTTTAGTACTAGGTTAGCTTGTTTAGTAGGCAAGATGTGTCTCAGGAATCGAACTTGGGACTGCAGTTGTACTGTTGCTCTGTGGGTCTATCAACTCACACACACTAAGACTAGTGTGCATGTGTGAGTATGTGTGACCCTTACATTAATAATAGAATGCATTTAGCCCGTCACATTAGAGTATAATGGGATTCCATAGCCGTCGCAAAAAACATGAGATAAACGCTTAGGATTGACTCCTGGGCTTGCTTCAGTTATAAACCTTTGAGGGGTCTCTCCTCATAATTTAGAAAACCTAGCATGCATCACCACGCTGTCCCAGTGCGGCGTTTTAAGTGGCCAAGTTACGGATTTTTTTTGCCACTAAATTTTTTGCCACATTAAAAAAAATGGCTAACAAAACTTAGATGAAATTTTGTGTACAGATAATGATATAACATGGCTTAAGACATGTGATATTTTTAAACCGATTCAATTCAAATTTGACTTACAGGAAGGGTTCCGTGCCATAGGATAATTACCTACAACAAATTGCTTCATTGAAAGTAATATTATGAATTAATTAATGATTCACCTACATTAATAACTATTTCAATTTGGTAGCCTTCCTCGTCGTTTTGTCCTCTAATTATATGGTTTTCCCTTATTTTACAATACAGACCGCATTTTACATGAAATTGTGACCACAGACTGATAAAGGTACTTAACTCTGTGACGGCTATAGGCTGATGACAGACGAGAATAAAGTAGGAAATTAATTAGATTAACTTATTATTTATTAGGAAATTAACAGCAATTAATTTAGTGATAAACGCTAACTGGTCATATGGAAATATAATTATGATTATAATGGATAGATAACGTCGATACATGATAATGTAGATAACGTCGGGACCCATATCATGAAGGGTTCCTCCTTTCGCGTTAAAAAAAACATAATGTTTTCCTTATGTACCCTGTTCTATATTTCTTTTTATTATTTAGCCCAATAGGTGAAAACAATTATTAATATAACCCGGTAACTTATTAATCGTAGTGAATTATTAGTAATGTTAAATTACATTTGGTTTTCTAAATTCAAATTTTTAATTACAACTACTGTGAAAAATTTGGTTTTAACTTTTTACATTGTTAGTGAAATTATAGTCAACCTAATATTATAAGCGTGTTACCTTGGACAACGTCAATTCAAGGAATTGCAGTTAATATGCAATTATTATGTGTTATAATACATAATAATATAAAAGCTTTAGTTTTCCTTTTATTGTCTATATATGTTATTCGTGTTAATAGCCATTTTTAATCTTAATATGCTTACTATACCTCATAATATAAGAGATATTTTGTGTAATAATATGATGCCGAGGCGTGAAGCGTGTTAATAACTTTTTTTTTTATTAAAATGATAATGATTACTGCATTGTAAAACCAAGAGAAGTCCTGGGTTCGATCTCAGTCTAGGCAGCTCTTGTGTTAAAATAGACTTGACTAAAAATACATACAAACACACAACTCTTTATATTGATTGAGAAGTGTTTTAGATAAATTTCTCTAAAAGCCTCGACGTATTATCAATGCGGGCTTGGTTTTTGCAACACGAATATCACTCATTCCTTTTGTTTGATATCCATATCTATGGAACATAGCTTACAGATGTAATGCAGATAAAACAGTATTTTTGTACCGTTTATTATTTAAATGTATCAAATTTATTTTGTGTCTTCTAAAATAGTTTGTAGAAATCATTATGTAAAATCATAAAAGTATGTAACCGTCATCAATTTACTGATGATTAATTTTTATTTACATTCATAATTAATGTAACTTTTAGTTATCTTTAAAAATGTGCAATGAGAGTTTTTTATCTATTTTGTTGTGTATTAACAAAATTATAAAGATAACTCGAATTGATCCCGATGGATCGTAGCAGTATCAGAAAACAAACTTACGTGCTTACTTCTATTTCATTCAATGACAATACATAATGGCAGTAATACGAAAGTAACTTCATTGATTTATCTGATAAATTTCCATCTACTGTCCATAAATTCCACACAGCCGAATATTTTGGCGGGGTTCATAAGTTTTTGCGCGAGTACACGAACGCAGGCGCCGCCTATAACCATGTGTTCTATCCTAATATCATTTTTATTAATAACTTGTTTTTACCCTTTATAAGGGCCATAAACATGTCATTATTGGCACTGATCAATTAAACGACCCTAGGTATTTTTCAAGCCAGTTTTTGTAAGGTTTCAAAAGGTAGCTTTAGTGGATACTGAATAGAATAGTATGACTTATTCATGTTAATCCGTTTATTCATAGTTGAAAGATAGATGGGGATCCCTGAGGCAGAGTTAAGTGGTCTTTCAATCATCATGAATTTATCTTTCGAAGGGCATTCGGTTTAGATTTATTCTTGTACTAGCTACTCGCCGTCGTTTCGCTTCGGTAAACACATGTGCAATAGGTTAGAAGAATGAATTTTTGTTAACAATCCTTATATTCCTACATGTTGTTTGATTAAATTTATTTATTTACGGGTTTTCAAGCAACTTTTACAATACAAATAGGAAGATTTACGACAAAACTTTGAAGTGCATGATATTTTTTATCATAATTAAATCTAGTAATTATTGCCGCGAGTAGCTATGCAAGTTACTATAGTTTTATATTTTACAAGAAAAATCAACTAATATACGTCGTAATATTTCTAATAATGTGTATTATTTTCCCCTACACGACAAGGGTAGAAAGAAAGTACCTTGGTGAATAACGAGGAAAATGCTTTTCATCCGGTAATTGGCAATTATATTTATTATAATTACATTTAAGTTACATAATGTCTCGGAAGATTTATCAATATAAATTTATGTTCCAACAAAATTAATAGGAGTTTTGTTCCAGCGTACTTTTGTCACATAAACGTCGAATAATTTGAAGAGACATTTTAATGATAAATAGTACCTATACACTTCATATTAGGTGCGTTAAGTCGTCGGTCGGTTATAGTTAGATGACAATCGTTAAACCTGGAGGTTTTTGGATGGCTTAAAAACTTCATACACTTGCGTTGGCCACTGGCCCCTCCGACAATCCCCACTGGAACAGCGTGGTGGAGTATGCTCTAAGCATCTTCAGTTGTAAGACGAGAATCCTCACAAGCAAGAGTATAATTGCACCTAATTCTAAGTAATTAAAGAAAAGAAATCTTGAATCTTACTTAGTTCTTGACTGGCCTCTATAGATATGACATACATACATACATATTAGTCACATGACTTAGAAGACTGACGTGTAACGAATTCCCAATGTCACGTAACAGATTTCACAGGCCTCCCTTTACTATCCAAAACATCCCAGAATCCGAGCTTTGCTTAAGAATTCAAAGCTTGTAACGGAGAGCTTCGCCAAAAATTCGCACTACACGTATCGGCCAAGGTGTAAAAACTTTTGCTTGTTAATTCATTCACTTAAAAATTCATGAGTAAGGTAACAAGTCGGCGCGAACGCTCAACTCAATCGAGTTTCTTTGAACCGCCATTATTACTTACCGTGCGAAACATTAAGGAAATTATCACCGCTGATAACGCACTTCTTAAGGGACAGGTTGGAGCGCCGACGAATATACTGCGCCGGCGCAGTCGATGCGAACTTTAATCCGTAGAATATGATCCTTCAAAACGTAATATAAAACATACCTTTTTTTTTGGAGATTTCTTAACGAGGTTTTGCTGATACAAGGTTGGAAAAAAGTAGTCCCTTCAAGACTACTCGTATCTTAGATTAGAAATAGTCATTTTCCTGATGTCATTTCCCTAGACCCACTTTTATTTCATTCTTATGTTAGTAGACTGAAAAAATGTAATTCGCTTGGTTATGATAGCAGCCTTAGCAAACATTGTGATTTGATTTTTAACTCAAGCAAGGATAGTGACAGTTATTTTGTTTGCTTTACTATAAAAAGCTCTATATAGGAACATCGTTCCAAAATACTTAGCGTGAGATTCGCTTACCCGCTACCTCGTCGACCAACCGACGCATGCGCAAGCCAAACAGTTAATTTGTAAGGTCCAGGCGCGCGCATATTTCATTGGAGAGGCATTATTTTTCCTACTTATCTGCGCATCTCTCCAGTTTAACAAGTGTGATTAATACCCGTACGCAACTCTTTGGATGCTCCGGCCATTTAACTTTACCGTTTTTTCGCGTTTATTTGATGTGTCGGTGAAGTTTTTAATATCAATGTTGAATAATATACGAGTTGCTGATTAAGTTCGGTGAGTATAGGTGCTATATCCTTTGCGGTTATTTTCTATATTCTATCTATCCACAATCCTTAGTTAGTTGTTAAAACTATCAAAACGGAGATAGTTTCAGTTGTTTTTGTTTGTGTGGTGAAGACTAGTGACTACGAATTAGTCGGCAAGTAACTTTAATAAAAACGATATGTTTATTTACATCGGGTATTTACATTGAATACTTTTTAAGTAAAAAAAATATTTTAATCGACTAACTGTAACACAATGAAGTAAAATGTAGGCTCAAATAACCTTACGTTTAAGGTTAGCATAAAATTAATTTCCAACAAATAAAAGCGAACACAAAATGAAAAAAAAAACATGACGTAGAAATGATCTTTATTTAAACTGAGGGAAGTCTTATAAACCTTTGCATTAAATGGAACACGATAAATGACAAATTACAAACTCCATTGTGATGTCCAGAATGAATGATAAAATACTACTGTAATTGTAATTCAAATAAAATAATTAAACAAAACACTACATTGTAGCATAACAATCGTCATTACGTCTGTACATTTAAATGTACTTCGAGCTATTGTCACATGAAACATGTCCAACCCGTTTGTCAAACAGGTGTTGCTACCACAAGTTACGATCGGCCTGTATATTGTGGACAGAAATATTTGGAATACTCCCTGTGTTATCTATTACAGAAAAGTGAAATGCCACTGGTGTACAATTACTTGTGAATAAAGAATGTGTTATGCCTGCGTCAGTGGGGACAGGCTATAACCATACATAATTCGAGTCCTTCTAAGTATTCAAGTGTAACTGTAACCAACAAGTGAGTTTTTATTTTCATCCAATATACTGTGAAGAAAAAATATTGGTACATCTATGAATATTTTCGTAAATTCGAATGCGTTTTGCAAACTATCCGTTAGGTTTATTTTTTAGTTTTGGTGGTCTTTCCAAAACTCTCCTATAAAGTTGCAATATGTACCTACGTTACGATATTATACGTAGAAAAGAGCTCTTTGCCTGACATTGTAATAGATAAAGCACAGACCCATAAAAAAGAATAGACGGAGCCATCAAGCCGAAAAGTAACAAACGTTAATATGTAGCATTTTGACTATATGAAGCCCACCGCTCGGTGTATACGACGGTGTATATGTCGGCAGTATACGACGAACACGTGACAGATTTTTGTGCGTCACTTATTTATTCGCGTTTGCATACTATCGCTCTGTCTATTTTTTTGGGTCTGTGACATAAAGTTAATCTTTTCAAAGATCACATGGAACATCGAAACAACACGTCTATGATCACATCACTGACCACCTAACATCGATCGGATTGCAAGCTCATTTGCTACTTCAATACGACAAAACGACGAACGCTCAATCAAACGAACGCTTCGTGACACCACATCACGCTAGCCATCCCATTATACTTGTCCCCATCCCATTCAACTGGCCACCACTATCGCAAACATCATTACCACTCATTATATCCAATTCATCTATGACTACCCACGATTCAATTCCTTAATTTTTTTCCACAGTCACGACGACACCTCGGGTATCTTAATGATGCTCTATTTTCAACTAAATCGTGTCCGAGAAACGTATGGAATTCGTCGTGTGGCGGCCTTCTGTCTTGTTCTCGCCTTTTGGACTCGAAACGACCAAAAACACGTTCCGTTCAAACGATTTTAACTCGTAACGACAAGCTTTAGTGCCCATTGTTCCGTGCGCCGCTGCCGATAATTTGACAATATAATTCCTGTCATCTGAAGCCGGGAGATCTTCGTCGGCCGTGTCAATTGTTTCAGTAATCGTTCCAATAGCTTCGCCATAAGGTTTCGTTTCGATTTCTGCTGAGCTATCGTTAAAGACTTGGAAGAGATCGATCGCACTTACCGTAGGGCGAGCGTTGTGCTGCCATTTAAGGCAGTCGCGCGTCAAGCGCGTGGCAACGTCTCGAGGCATGACAAAAGTTTAATTACACACGAAAAACTTATTGGACCGGTCAGCGAATTCCGCGCTGTAAGGCCACCGTTTGAGATTTCTCAATACACATGAATATGGATGGGGGCCAAAATTGCTTAGATTTTTTCGTTTTTAACGCTTATAGCTCGCTTGTGGGTCTTCGGGCATTCTGGAAACAGTTGTTGATTAGCTATCGGTATTGTTTAGCGCTTTATTAACGTGAGTTAGGATTCTGAGTGGCAATGTCTTCATACGTGATCGGGAGATAGGAATGTCCTTTGTTGTCGAGTATAACTATTATTGCCTGGAAATATCTGGCCAATGGATTCAGTATTTCTTAATTTTGTTTCTTATCGCTCTATATCGAGTAATCGGAAATTGCTGCCTGGGTACCGATGACAGTTGGTGAACAAATTCTTTAGTTATCACTATAGCTATAACTACTAATGATATGAATAGCTATAACTACTATGAAGCAGTGATAGCCTAGTGGTTTGAACGTTGGTCTCTCGAACGGGAGATCCTGGGTTCAAACCCCACGGCACGCACCTCTAATTTAAAAAGTTATGTGCGTATTAGATACTAATTATCACTTGCTACGGTGAAGGAAAACATCGTGAGGAAACCTGCACACCTGAGAGTTCTCCATAAAGTTCTTAAAGGTGTGTGAAGTCTGCCAATCCGCACTAGGTCAGCGTGGTGGACTATGGCCTGTACCCCTCACATTGTGAGAGGAGACCCGAGCCCAGCAGTGGGACATTAATGGGTTGCAATGATGAATGATGATGATAGCTATAACTAAGTGATTGATGTTTTACTCGCAATAATTAGGAGGCTCGAATTATTATTGAATTATTGTATTACCTCATATGTGTTCCAGTAATTTGTAGTATGAATATCGAGTGAGTGTGGTTTCTGCGGCCTGGGTAAATTTACATTTCATTTGACGCGTGCTCGGCTTAAATTGTATTTATGGGAGATTATCGTTTCATGCGCCGCAATTTTCATATAAATACGAGCGAAAATTCTGTGTATTTATTAATATTAAACATCCAATCGCTTAATAACTTTTATCTCTTAATATTATTACTCTGTGAATTAGTTATTTTTTTAAATGTTGTTCTGTCTAAAAGTCTATTAAAAAACCTAATATTTGATTTCATATATAACGATCAAATGCTGGCATACTCGTAGCATGCCCTCTTAAGCCCAAAAGCGATGATGCACTCAACTATCGATAATTTACAGTTTCTTAACTCTATCGATCACTTAAGATGAATACAATCCGTTGGATCACAGGCCGTTCAAGTGAACCGTTAAAATTAACATAAAATATTAACATTAATCTTAACTAAACATTACTCAGGTGCAAAACACGACGATTGTTTAAGATGCGGAAAAAACAATCCTTAGATCGATGCAGAAAATATATAGTTACAGAACGTTCACTAGGTATTAAATAATGGCAAACTAAATATACACTATATCCTGTTGAAACTGATAACGTTACAAATGACCCTGTATGTGAATTGAGGGGGCCCGGGTTTGATTCCCGGACAAACATATAACAGAAGCATATTGGTTCTTGGGTTATCGATGGAAATATGTTTCTTGTATTATTGTCCATGCCACCTCTGACTGAGGCTATATTAGGACAGTTAAAATCTAGGTAAAGAAAGGGTTTAGTGTTATACATAAATACTTATCTACCAGCAAAGCGTACTCGTGAATTACATACCTACTTGTGTAATTATTTTACGTACAGCTTCGTACACTCCATAATTAATTCTGAAATCCTTGTTGAAAATCAAAGTGATTTTCAAACGCTCAGACGTCCGATTAACTTGAAAATTTGCACAAAAATTGGAGACTAATGACAATGCGATAATAAGAATTTTAAACTACAATTTACTTTTATATTAAATCGACCTATCAAAGAAGTGGTAGGTAATAAAAGGTCAGTTTACATAATTGAGTTTTCTGCAACTACGTTTTATATGTCCGAAGCGAGCTACAGCCTGGTGGCCGCTAAAGTCTTTTATATTCTAAGGCTATAAATTGTATTTTTTCTAGCACTCGGCGGGGTGCCGACAGCATACTATACTGTGCCATATAATTGTAGTATTGAATTGCTGATCAAAGTATGCGTTAATGCTTAGTAATTATTTCTTATTTGGAACAGCTGTTATTTGACATACCTTGCTATAGAATTGTGATTCTGTATAAACTTTAACATTATAATGTACTTACCTAATAAAATTTTTGAAAGTACCTAAGTATACCTATAGTTTGGCCATAAAGATTGGAGATTTTCTAACATTTTTACTAGGTATTATTTTTTTGTATATGTCGACCTCTCGATAACAGATCTGATTTTGACTCTAAATAGTCGATATGGATCACTGTGTTGTGTATTACATTCGTTGCATATTACTGATATTAAAATAAGTTTTGTATATACTAATATATATTTTTTTGTTTTTAGGTAATTAAAATGAGAAGACCAAAGATTAATTACGTGAGTTATAAATACGTTGTTTTAATAATTGTCTAGTGTATTGAAGATAGCGATTAATTTAAACGCTCACGCTTTTGAAACAGATTCCTACTAGGGGACTTTGAATATCTAACTACTACTACTACTACCCCTATTAAAATACTAAACACATTCCACTATAGTCTATACTAATTAAGCATCAAATCACTGATCAAAACAAACAGGCCAGGGCAAAAACCGTAACAATTACAAGGAATCCTTCCGTCCAGTGACACGGGATTCCGGGATGCCGGGATACCAGGATCCCGGGATACCGGGATGCCGGGATTCCTCACAGTACACATCAACACGTGCGCCGCCTCACAACGAGAGCGAACTATCGACAATACAATATTTATAAGCGTTATGGGATCCAGAAGTTCAATTACGTGGAAACGCAACTTGGTTGGTAGAGAATGCTTTAAACAAGGGTGAATTTCCACTAAAAGATGCAGATACACCCAATATTGATTTTGGACTCAAAATAATGCCAATCATTTTTAACCTTATGTAATAATTAAATAAGGTCAATTATTACTTGGAATAAATAAAGCATCATACATGAGTTATAATTATGTTCCGATTGTATGACCATTTAAGATGATTTGGTCGTTTATGTTTGCACGCCTGTTGAATAATATCAAGCAATACGAGACAAGTACACAAAAAAACTAAAAAAACAGCTTTTTAACTTTTTCCGTTTTCTGTAAGTTTCCCGAAGCGAAGCGAGGAACCTTCCTAGTATTCTATAAAGCATAAAATGCTAACTCACTCACTCACTGTGCTTTCTTTTATGTGGGTCTCCCGAAGCGAAGCGAGAGCGGGTCCTATTCTATAAACCAATAATACGTACCTACAGTACTGGTCCCCCACATCTGTAGCGCCCAGCGCTTACGCTGTGTGTACTCTTAACGTAATTTTTTGTTAGCGTACAAGACGCGAATTTAAAGGCAGAGGCGCGCTTCCCCTCCCTTATACGGAGAGGCCCTTAAGTTGGATGCCATCCGGGAACGTGTCCTCGCAATACCGCGGCGTATAGCTACTACGTCAGTGTGACTATCATCCGCGATGTTTTATCAAGCGATTATCGCTGAAGAATTGCTATTTATATGTTGATTGGCCATCATCTTGTCTATTAAATAAGCGACCCCTATAACGAAGCGAAACGGAGCGAAAACTATAGGGAAGTCTGTCAGGAATTCTGTGTTATGATATGACATAAAAATGTGTAGGTAATAATTCACTTTATATTTATGCTAGGTTAACAAAAAAAATATGCTATAAAGCGTCGTACAAATTGTGTTTGGTCGTCTTGATTGATACTATATTGTCAGTTGTCCAGTGTGTATGTTTAGTAATAATATAAATCGAATATATTTCTAAAGAAAAAATGCTACAAAAGAAGCATTTGTATCAATTTCAATAGGGTATTTATGTTCTTGACTATTTAAAAAAATGTTATCTAAAACAATTTTCATAAATATTCTCCCTAATTTCTATTTTCCAAGCTCGTTTCTCGTTTCCCTCCGTTGGTAAAACAATCGTACGGAGACATATATATTTATTTATCGGATAAATTAAAGGCGATCGACCGGTGCGTTTGCGCAGAGATTTTTTCGGTCGCATCGATAAAATGTAACGTAAACGTGTGCGTACGCGACGCACATACAGCGATTACAATTGGCTTGGGGAATTCCGTAAGTCAACCACGGTATGCTTAACTTACTAAATTAATAAATAAGTCTGCTTAATACTCTAGTGAAATAAGTCATGGGTAAATTAAAGGGATTTAAAAGTATTTTGGGGTGTTTGAGATCCCATATATTCTCAAATCAAAGATAGTATCTCTTGTGTATGGAGATTATATTTAAATAATTAATCTGTATCCTTTGTCTATGCCTCACGTTTCGACATTATGTTATCTGGTAATATTGTACTCCGCTTGATAGATACGGTGTTAGAAAAAATAGTTTAATGACGTCTACAGGTCTCATAGTTTCTTCAAAAATGATAAGCAACGCAAATACCTTGATCCCGATTTAAAAATACGTAGAAATGCATTCTGAACAATACATTACGTTCAAAAGCCTTTGAGCTTTTAAACTAGTCACTTAAAAGTACTTACTGAATTGTATCTACTTGTTCTACTGTAGTTTAGGCATAGTTTTGTTTAGCACAAATATCAAAACAAAAAGAAAAAATGCAGATATTTTTTAATGTGGTATTCAAAGTATTCTCTGCCTCCTCCATAGACAATATTAGTTAGTGACCGATCTTGCCCACAAGAAACGGACATAATCGAAACTAATAGCTGCCTATAATTATAACTTCAATGTTTATTGTCACAGGCCAATTATAGAGATACCTTGGCGGTTCCCAGCGCGGGGTTCCGGGTTCGATTCCGAGTAGTACGTGGGAATGTTACGTGTATCTATCGTAGTTTTTCTCGCGGGGCAGACGTGCGATGGCAGGAGTCAGTAGCCAGTGGTCTCTGCTAGTTTTTGTCGCTCGTTGGTAGGTACCGGTTGATGTTTATGAAGTCTATGGCTTTAC
The DNA here is from genome assembly GCA_001278395.1 of Lerema accius. Lineage (NCBI taxonomy): Eukaryota > Metazoa > Arthropoda > Insecta > Lepidoptera > Hesperiidae > Lerema > Lerema accius. The sequence continues at coordinate 358,786 of LGAG01000247.1, forward strand.
TTTCGTTTGTTGTTTGTTTGTTTGAAGAGGTGTAGCGTGTATGTAAATGATTGCGTTAGTTACGGAACGAAAATGGTTGTTTGTTTTTTTTAATGATTGTATTTTTAGAATATTCGACATGGAGGTTTTTGCACACTAAAAATATTTAGATACGTTATGTTTTTATTTCTCAACTGATGTCAATAAAGAAAAATACTAAATGTTACCATTGTAATATAAGTCAATGAATTCGGCGAAAATCGTTTTAGTCGTTTCTGACCTTAGCAGGAACAAAGAGAGAAACAAAAAAATATCTAATATATAAACAATATTGTTATGGGATCTATTGAACCTCTAAAAATACATAAATATCCTTAGATATCTTGTATGTAAAAGTCCATAAAACCTAATCAGGCCAGTCAAAGTAAGAATGGTTACTGCATGAGGTTCACAAGACCCCATAGGTCGCAGGTTACCGAACCAACCCGAAATAGAAGTCATTATAGGGTCTTCAACGTTAACCCATAAAATCACAGGTTAACGTTATTTGTCACGTTGACAATTCCTTTCACGTCAGTTCTGACAGCTGTGACAGATGTCACTTTGACGTACGCAAGGCGCCACAAATGGTAGCGCGTTCGTGACAGTCAAAGATTTTTTTATATAATTAAAATCAACGGTATTTTACGCTATAAGTATGTTACGTTCTTAGTAAAAGGTCGAAAAAAAATCGAGATACATTATATGCGTTTTTTATTGTATTTACGATGATAATAATTTTATTGTCTTTACCATGCTGTCTCGTTCGTACACAAAAGAAAAACAATATCAATTGTTCTTTAGAGTTTAATTAAGATGGCAAATAATAATTATCATAGAGATAGATAAAGGCGCATTTAGTCATAATTTTTATGCACATGAAACAATTTGCGGCTATATATGTATAATAAAAACGTAACATCTCTATAGATATCTGTTTAAAATACCATTAGTTTTTCTACTACAATGCATTTACTCTGTGGCAGTATGTCTATACCACAGAGTAGTGTAGTAATTTGAATAAAACAAGGCAAATACACGTAACAAAGCCCGGCAGCGCATCTGTGATACGAATATGACGAGTGCATCGCATGCATATTTGCATTTAGACGAGTTGCAGTGTACATACAGACATCGAGTAGTTTTTTTGTTATGTAAATAGCGGACGAAGGAACAGACAGGCCACCTAGACGTAAAGTTCCGATTGTTTCATATGTGTAGGTATCAAACCGATCAGACAGTTGGTCCCGTATTAGAACATTTTTTATGTTTTTAACAGCAGTATGAGGTCTTAAAATGTAAATGTTTATTTATTAATCCATCACATAAAAATGTACCTAAGTTAGTTATAAAGTTAGGTAGTTTGTAGTCACGAAAATTTAATTAATTTAAATCATTATAATTTTGGCCTCACTGAGAATCAAATGTAGGACGGCATTGCATAGCAATAGGTAATAGTAATAGCATAGGTCCGGAAATCAAAATTAGGAGCGATTTTTTTATGAAAATTAAGAGTTGTCTAGCCATGCAACACTTCTAAAATATAATAAAGGCATAAAATATGATGGTACAAGAGCTACTGGATATTATCAATATTGACTATTAATGAAGCGATAGTCCCAAAGATAGTACGACAATATACTGGCTGGACGGCGTAAATCAACAGAGAACCAGCCGCGGCGTGTTTGCTTAATGGATTGCATTATCCAATACAGCGATCGGTCAGTAATATTGCCTGTTTAATCTAGAGGTCCGTGTTCGTCGGGAATCTAGGAATTTCCCGGAATTTCGTGTTTACATGTCTAGTATTCAGATTTTACTTACATTAGAGTACCTAATTGATAACAAAATAAGTTTCTATGGGTTTTTCTTAAATTAAATGTGGTAGGTAATGGAAATATTACTTAAAGAACTTTTGTACATGACGTTTTTTGATCATTCTTACGCGCCATTTTCGAAATGCTAACGCTCGTTCCGTTTGCGTTCGTATCGCTTCATACAATAGATAGTACGATATGTAGATACAAACACACTGAAAACTCTAATGACGAACTCGTCTTAAAAAATTACCGTATGTGAAGGACGTAAGAAGAATTTTAATCGCTTTAGAGCCCCCATATTACAATAATAGTATTATAAGAAAAACTGTCAATAAATATAGTAAAGAAAAGTTAGTCAAATACCAACATTTTCTTACAATTGGACTCCACAATTTTAATAGAATTGTCGTCGTGGTCATCTTATATCTGGCAACCCTTTTTAATAGGAGAGGCGTGGCACATGTCGTATAGCTGCGATGAGTTTGTACGAGGAAATATTAGATCTATATCCATTTCGGATAACACATCTTGTTGTAAAGAACGTCTTTGTAATAGAATTGTAAGATGATGTTATTGATTCAATATTCTGTTGCTTTTTCGGCAATATTAACTGGCTGGTTTAAAAAGAAATTACAGTTGGGTGAAAAAAGAAATTGGCGGGAAAGACATTTCTATTAATTGTTGCTGTTTATTTTGCCATAACGTAGTGAATGTTAAGATTAACCTCAAACCGAAAAATATAATAGACTCAGTTTTCAGAAAAAAAAGTAAGGATTTTTTTTTCTTTTTTTTTACGACCTAGCACGGTCTTCCAAAAAATGTACCGGGAAACGTTATCACTTGTTATTAACGTTATGTTTTCCCCTACCACGCTTCTTCGTTCCGAAGACTGCGTCTATATATATTTTGGTCTGTGAGATTAACACACAAACTTTCTAACAATAACATTATTTAACAAGATACAATCATTTACCTGTTTATGAGGAAATGTACGTTCGCACGACCAAACGAGAAATTGCGGTGTTATCATCGCGAACAATGACAAATGGGCTAAATATCGAATGAGCGGGAATCGAACCTATTAAATCCGTGTCTGCGAATCCTGTCAGATAGGCAGGTTCGTGATAGGCCGACGAGCCGCGGGCGCTGTGGCGGTTCCGACTTAACCTTTGAAGAACTAGCAACTACTGGCGTTTGGAACGTCGCGTTTTAAACGCCCTATGATGCAGCCAGGTAAAAAATTGTGACTCTTATGTCAGAGGGTAGGCAGGTCTGCCACTGTCAACATCGAATACGTATTTATCTTAATTAAAAATAGTAATAACAAGTTATAAAGAGTAAATCAGTTATAAATAAGTGTTTTGTGTACAAAATCATTACTATAACTTGGAGTACAGTGATTTAAGTGAAAAGAAAAGAAGATATTATAGCGTAAATTAAGATCGTGGAGTGTAATGGAAAACAAAATAAAACATTGCAAAACTAATAATTTGAACTTGAAATAAAAATTATAAGGTCAGTATAAACGTTTTGCACTCTGAATATGGCTTTGAATGAATAAACACGAGCATTTATTTTTATTATAACCTATAACTCCGATCGATATTTTACGTATCATAATTGCCGAGACAAGCAACGCCATCTGTCGACTAGTAGCAGAAGTAAACGGCACAACGCCACCTGTTGATGCGTAGCACTGATAAACAGCACAACGCCATCTTTTGACGAGTAAACACAATTCATTATACAACGTCTTTAGTTGAGGACTGGAGTTATTGATTTCTTGAAACCTAGTAAATCACTATTTAAAAAATGGATGATGCTCTGAAAATGTTTCAGTTAATGCAGGATGACCTTATAAGGAGAATGAAATCGATGGAAGAAAATATTACAAGGACAATTAATGAAAAGATGGCTGAAAGATGTTATGACCTTGAAATTCAAACAAATAAACTCAGTATTAAAATAGAAGACCAGCAGGTAACTATTGATCAGTTGGAAAAACAAGTAAGGAAAAGAAATTTAGTATTTTTTGGAGTCGAGGAGAAAGAAAGAAATTATTTCGAGTTGCAAAATATAATCTTGAATATTATTAACAATTCAATGAACATATCTTGTGAAAAAACCGAAATAGAAGAAGTAAGGAGACTCGGTAAGAAAAGTGAAAAACTGAGACCAGTTATACTAACTCTTACTACATTAGGAAGAAAAATTGAGATTCTCAAGAAAAAAGATAGCCTTCAAAACACATCAATTTATATTAAACAAGACTTTCCACCCAAAGTCCTTCAACAACGCAAAAATCTACAAGCGGAAGTGAAAAACCAGCGAGATCTGGGTAATAATGTTATACTACGATATAATAAAATCATCACTATAAATAAAAATAAGGAACGATCTCTGTCACCGTCCAAAAAGGTGCATATAAATCAACAACAAAAATACAATGATACACGTTCGAATAAAAGAATTCTATCGGAGTCGCCAGAGACTTCTAGCATAGAAAACCATGAAAAAGCTAAAGGACTGCCTGTTAGCCAATTTCACAAAAAGAATAAAACCAGTAATATCGCATCATACATGGTTCAAACAAAAAAGACAGGAGAGTATGAATCAAATGATCAATAGGAACCCGGGCCTCCTCCCTCTAACTCTCCCAGTTCGGCTGGTCCCCGCGGGAGTAGTAGACCAAAACCCTCCATTACAGCAGCTGAAACAATTAAGAAAAATAAAAACTCTATATACATTGCTACATTGAATGTAAGGTCTATGATAACGCCTTCAAGGTGCACTCAACTAGATTACGCCCTGCATAACCTCAAATGGGATATATTAGGCCTCTCTGAAATTAAAATAGACGGATATAAAATAATCGAAAAAGAAGAGTATGTATTCATGTACTATGGGCGAAAACACAATCGAAATGGCGTAGGTTTTCTAGTTAAACAGGATCTGAGACAAAATATAATAGATTTTATACCAATATCAGATAGAGTCGCACGTCTGGAAATTCAGTTAGATAACAAATTATTTAACATTATACAAGTTTATGCGCCAACCGAAAAGGGTTCAGTTGAAGATATAGAATCATTCTACTACGATCTGAGAAAGGCCTTACAATTTACGAATAAAAATACGTTAATAATTGGAGATTTTAATGCGCAAGTTGGCATGCCCACTATAGAGGATAAAGGTACCATGGGCCAATGGGGCTATGGTAAAAGAAATTCAAGAGGTAAACTGTTAATAGATTTTTGCTTTGAAAATGAATTTTGCATTATAAACACATACTTTAAGAAGAAATTAAAACGTAAATGGACCTGGCTACACCCTGGCGGAATTGTACGCAATGAAATTGACTATATCCTATCGAGAGATAAGAAAATTATAGAAAACTATGACGTCATACCTACGTCCCATCCCACAGATCACAGACTAGTTAGAGCGCGTCTATCCCTGAAAAATCATCGTCTTACTTCAAGAAGAAACTTTAGCAAAAATCGGTCTGATGGCTTTACATACGAAGAAATTGAATTTTTAAAACGCAGTTTCTCCCAACAAATACAGGCAAACCAATATAAAAACGTTGAGTCTTCGTATAGAACCTTAACAACATTAATAAAAAGAACATATGCATCGCTACCAAAATATAAAAAGGTTTCAACATCTATTATGCCTAAAAATATTGAAAGCTTAGTTAAGGAGAGAACATTACTCAAAGAAAAAAATAACAAGACTTCGACAGAAAAGAAAAGACTTACAATCCTTTACAAAGTCATAAAAAAGAAGTTAGAACGCACAAAAAAGGAACATAGATATAAAATCATTGAAGAAGAGCTAGAGAAAAGAGCGTCAGTGAAAAGAGCTCATAAAAGGCTGACAGCATATAAAACTTGGATTCCGGCGCTAAAAGATAAACAATCGCCAATATCAAACCGAAAAGAACTACTAAACAGAGCCACTCAATATTACAAACAGTTATATAATAGCCCACATACGCTAACTTTACACAAAGAAAAAATATACCATGATAATCTAGACCCAATACCATTATTCATACAGAGTGAAATTCAAGATAGCATAAAACGCCTGAAACCATTTAAAAGTCCTGGTGAAGATCTTATTTCCAACGATATTCTCAAAGCCATTATGATACCTTTAACTCCTATTCTGCTTAAAATGTTTAATCGATTTCTTACAGATGAATCAATTCCATCGGATTGGGAAGTAGCTGTCATAACTTTGTTGTATAAAAAAGGCGATCCTTCGGACATCGGAAATTACCGTCCTATAAGCCTACTACAAACTTTATACAAGGTATTTACAAATCTTATCCTCCGAAGAATAATGAGACCATTAGAAGAGAGCCAACCTAGAGAACAGGCAGGATTTAGAGCTGGTTACTCTACCACCGATCACATATTCAGTTTAACCCAAGTAATCGAAAAATATACAGAATATGGTAAGATTCTCTATATTGCCTTTATAGACTACATAAAAGCTTTTGACTCTATCACACATGAATCCCTGTGGATATCACTTGAAGAACAAGGCGTCCATACAAAATATATAAACATTTTGAAAGAAATCTACAGTAAATCTAAAGCATTAGTTAAACTTGAAAAAAAGGGACAACCATTCTGTATTAAAAGAGGCGTGAGACAGGGCGATCCAATATCACCAAACCTATTTAATGCCGTTTTACAACACATATTCCAACAATTGGATTGGCATGGGAAAGGTATTAAAGTAAACGGCGAGTACCTTAACCATCTCCGGTTTGCAGATGACGTCGTTCTCATTACAGAAAGTAACAGTGAGCTCGAACTGATGCTGAAAACTCTTGATGAAGAGAGTCGCAAATGTGGATTGAGTATGAATACAGAAAAAA
>LGAG01000248.1:0-27236 GCA_001278395.1 Lerema accius
CAATTTTACCAAAAGTGTCAGTTACGACCTTTATGATTTCTTCCGTCGATATATTTCTTTCTTATCATAATTCAACTGCATTATTATGAGCTAGGATTTGTCATTTCATTTAGCACGGAATCGTTTAATTAAACTACATATATAATTATGTACTTATATATCAATTTTACATAGTTGATTTATAGAGTACTTTCGTTTTTACCTATGGCAATGGGTACCCATTTACATGTCCCATGTATGGAATAAAGTAGATTTTTTGGCCCTGATATGACTAGCCAAATACGTAAACACAATCAAGCAATAATACAATTAGGTATAGGTACAATTAAACATTAAGTACAAACCTAGTGAGTAAAATGCGGTCTTCATAGACGGTTTGATTTCTCTACCAAACAACTTAAAGACTAAAATAGGTAAATAAATAATGCTTTTATACTGTGAAGTGTTATACTTTTACTCTGTGAAGTAAGTGCCATAGACAACCTAAATAGAAAAAAAGGTCCTGCCTTCAGCCAGATCGAGCACAGAAATTAAAAATCAAAGAATTATTTTTTAATAATTCACAATAATCCAAAAATGGGCTAACGTTATTTAACTACTACAATTACAGGGAAATTGATAACACTATAAAAATTAAAAATATTTTAAACATTTGAGAATCAGGTACAAGAGTCCACATAGATTAATAATACCTACGAGTATTTATTTGATATTTCTAGCAATTTCTATATTATTTAAACTTATCCAGAAATTACAAGGTATTAGGGTGACGGCACAACTTAGCCCACAAAATCATAATTATAAAGTCAACATTCATTAACCCTTAAATAAGGGCTTGTACAGACACCCTTCATTATACGTCACTTTTAGCGTTTTTACAGCTTTTTGAAAACTCCACGACTCAAATAAGCGTCTCTGCATGAGCTTTAAATGTTGATATTATTAAATTATTAATGTAGGTAATAGGTAAATATAAACTATAGAAGTAAAATATACGGTATGTAGGAAATTAATATTTAAAAAAGGTCATTTCTTTAGAAGCATTGGGTATTGTTATGTCAAAACAAGATAAAATGTCTGTATTTTCTATAGAATGAAAAAATCACAAGAAGTTTTAGAATACAATTAAGCTATCATAGCGTGAAATTACACCATCACTCTTTCAATGAGGCCATATTTGTCAGTTATGAATAATAAGTAATTATGTATGGCACATCGGGGATTCTAAGCAAAACAAATTTCTCTTTGTTCTTAACAATGCTATGCCAGGAAAACAAAAGGTAGAAAAGTCTAAATACGATTGTAATGCTACATAATGTTACTTAGTTTTTAGAACCTTTGTACACGTTTTGTTAACATGTTGCCAATACGCGTTTAAATCGATAAAACCCGCGTTTGTTTAGCGCATATAATTTTGTTCATGTCGGAAACAACATAGTGCGTGTAGTATAAAGTACTATCAAATATCAACGCGTTGAAAACGCAGAAATGCGTATCAAAAACGCGCGATTTCGCCGCGTTAAAAAGCACTGTGTGTACAGGCCCTTAGTGTATAGTGTACGTGATTAATATGTGAATATTCATGAGTTCATTGTGCCATTACTCCAGGAAAATGGTTACGAAATTCCTTTGGCTTGTTCTATATATAATATACCTAATATTAGTAATCTACTAATTTTATACCTATTGTAGTTGTATTGTTACGACATTTTGTGTCATATCAGCTTATTATGTAATTCCTTATCTTGAATTCGAAAATGCTGGAAGTCATTGGAGCCAAGTGACATTAATCAGACCTTTAATAATTTCAAAATAACATCTTTAATCTCAACTTTACAAGAAACAAGATATTTTTTTAGAGACCAATAAGAATTTTGTTAGCATCTAAACTAATTACATTCTTAGTTTTACGATTTTCTCCTAAAAATTTTATTCAAATCTTAAATTAGATTCACATTTCATGAGCAATATCTTAAAGACTTACATCTCATTTGCTAACCTTACCTATTTCGTTGCGACGTTTGATAACTATTTAATTTACAATATAGTATTAAATACAGAACCTATCAACTAATGTCTGGAAGAAGTAAGCTAGCAGCAAAAGAAGATACGCTTGAAGACAGAAAGAAGGAACAGAGTGTGAGGCAGTCAGATGTATTGCGCGAACTGGATCCAATAAGTCGCGTTAAGAACGGAGAAGAGAAGTGGAAAGAAGACTCTTGAGAAGCGGTCCACGTTGATAGCACGCATGCGCGCTTTCGCTGCCTCGGCTGGTTCCTGTAAAATGTATGAAATTACCACAAGAAAAACTACAGATTCGTATCAAGATGCTAGTAGTACAAATGAAGGATGATTATGCTGGATTTTGAAGTTTGAAGGTTTAGATTTATTGTTTTATTGTCTGGAAATGTTTTAGATGGAGTTGTAAAGCATTTGGACATACACGCACGTAGCAAATAAATTAAGATTGCCTATGAAATTCTAAGTAGACGAAGACTACGATTTTTTACAGAGCTTTAATTTCAGTTTCACTCGAGTTCTCAAAATCAAGATCTGATCAATTCAGAAGGAATATTGAAAAAGAGGTTATCAGATATCCAATTTACAAAATTATGGACAATTCAATACGTGATACTATGATTAGGTGATGTTCTCTTAAACTCTTTTTTTATATTTCTAGCACATATTAGTCCTCTATGTACTATTAAGCTAATTTTTCTGCTTAATTTCTATCAGCGATGATACTGACACAGCAGCTACATTGTCTATGCTTAAATAGCTCCGGAAACATGTAGTTCAATGACCTAGACTAAAATCTGATGACTGTTTCTCAAACACTTTCACATACAAACTTCTACAAGCAGCAGTTCTGTTTTATCTTCAGTTCGAAAGCAACTAAACAGCACCCAAACTTTGTTGGAGACTATTATTAGCCTATGCCAGGTTTATGCTGTCTAATATTGTATTACGTTATGTTAAGGCTTGCCTGCGTCACGAGCTACAACCCTTTTTGGGGAGGAAACCCCACCACGCTGCTCCAGGGCGGATTAGTGGAGGATCACTCATCGGATCATCCGCCACTGGCGTCACAGATCCCTCGATGATATACACTTGACTATAAGTCTATCGACTCCTCTTTATCTAGTTCGCTGCTGCTAATTAGAAAGAACGATAAAGTAAGTACACTTATCTTTAAATAATTTTTACCTTTACCTTGGGCTTGCCAACTCCGTCGTCCAGGATAATGTTCACCAGGCAGTACTCCATCAGAGCCATGAACACGAACCTTCAAAAAGAAAAGTTTTGCCAAAATTTATCACAATATACTTAGTGTTTTCATATCGGTGATCGAAACCTACAGATGATTTATTAGAAAATTCGAAGTCATCTGCAATATTCCAATATTCAATATTGACTTCAAAGGACAAGATAACCCCTAGAAGACAGATGGTCAACTTTTGAATAGTTCAACAAGTTGCAAACCTTAAAAAATTCAACGAAATAGAGTAACGGTGTCCCTATATTTTAAGTGCCGATAAATCTATAGCTGAATAACAAAACCATCAGTATACGTACACGGTACAAACCGACATGAAAGCATCCACAGCTTTGAGATAGGAGACCGGAGGTAGTTGTGCTTGAGACTTGGCGTGCTGAGTGGACAGAGTGAGGAGAGAGGTCACTCCCAGTGTCACCCTGGCTGGTGCTGCATCCGGCTTGATCCAGAATGATACCCACTGGAAAATTGAGGAGATCCTGACATGATAACTGCACTGGTGGAGCCGGTTATGAGAAAATCTGATTGAGTTGATGATTTTCTTTGGACATGATGCTGTTTTGATATCGTTCAAAGATCAGGGAAGATTGGTGTAATATCCAGAATTTATGAAAGACCTATAGAGCAATTTCATTCCAACATTTTCGAAGTATCCTGTAGAAATATAGACCATTACTAATTAGTAATCTCAATAAATAAAGGCGGTAACTTACAGACATTATGACAATAAGACAAGTCGGGATGTAGGTGTTGAACAAGTGATAGCCGAGACGACGCTTCAACTTGAATATAACTTCGAGGCAGGTGAAGTTACCTGAAAATTTATAAATAATATCGCTTATAATAACACTTTTTTTAAATATATGACGTGTTAAAGTTTATTTAGATAGGGCAGGGCAGTTCGTGAGGAAATTATTATAATGGCTTAGGTTTTAAAATTTGATTACGATAAATGTATAACGCTAAATCTCGAGGCTGCCATGGAAAATACTCAAATACAAGGTTATCATAACTGAGCGAAAACAAAAAAAAAATCACCGATATTCTTACTTGCTAGATATCGAACCCAAGACCTATATCAAGGTCTGTAAGTTACAGGTACCAGAGTAATCGAAGCTTATCAGCTATGTTCCTATTGTTTATGGTCTCATATCAGGCTTTTGTGGATGTAAATTTGAATATACTTTTCCTAAATCTTATGTCAACAAAATTAACCAGTTTTGTAGGCCAAGGTGAGTGACCACAAAGATAGTGGAGGTTTATTCGGAATTTTCCGAGATATTGCCAATTTGTGTTACTGTGCTAATCTTTCAAAGCTCCGTAATAAAATTAGAATTAGAATAGATTAAGCAAAAGCATCGTACTAAATGATTTTTGGCTAGTGTTTTATTTTGCATTTGGTAAGTAAAGTACCTAGTTAAAATGTTTAATTAGTAGGTAGCTCAATGTAGGGACAATTTTTAAATTATCTAGATTCTAGACAAATAAATAAACAAGATTGTCTCGTCGATACATTAATGAAGAGACTTTGCAACGACTTTTTTAGATGCGATCACGACGCGCCTCTGCGCGAAAAACACCATTAGGTATGTGTAAGGGCCCTAATTTGGGTAATTGCGATCTGTCAATCAAATTATACCCACATTTTCTGATAACTATCGTTAAGGTGAGTATACATAAGCCTGCTGTATATAGGCTCTAAAGTAAATTAAATTCTCAGTCAATTGAAAACGTAAAATAATTTCCGTTTTATTTCCTTTTTATCACCGTTTCGTCTAATTACGTTTAGGCAAATACGAAGAGGGGTTTAAGCAAAAATTCAGCTAAAGCGGCCTTCATAGAAAATTCTCATTGCATTCAGTATGCAGCAGTAAATATTTAAATACGTATTCATACCTCGTCTTTCATACAAACAGCTGCAAATGGGACAACACTGTTGGGCTTAAGTTTGAAGTTTTTATGCTGTCGGTACCTGACCTTGCAGTTGTAGGTCACTTTTTAATAATTAGCTCCTGAAAATAGCTACTATAATTGTAGTTAACGTAATATGTATGAAAAATAAGGAGTTATGCATATTTAACAAAGAATATAAAAACTAGTTGTGCCTCAAACTGTGCACAGTAAAAGAGACTTTGTAATTGAGATACATTAGTAAGTCATTTTTTTATTGACAAAAAAATATTTGTTTTCCTTCAACATAATTAGGAAACTGGCAGGTTTAAAAAACTTTTTGATATCTCCCTATTAACTTCCGTTACCTTTCATCACACGTTTCGTAACGTTAAAAAAATCCTCCTATGTCTGGCGAGCGTTAGCGTTTAAGAGTTGAAATGTTCACAATTTAACCACGACATTCTATAACATGCGGCTTTTGCTCGTGTCCACTCGGTGACCACTTCCCAAGAGGTAGCCGAACTGCTTCTTTCCCCAGACCTTCAGAGTACAAACTTCCTCACCAGTGGAGTAGACCTGGGTGCAGTCAGCAGTCCTGTTCTGCACCAGTTCCAGTTGTGGCAGCTCGATGTTCTCATCCACCACCAGAGGCACGTCAGGGTCCCACTGGAAGATGAGGTCGTCTGTCGTGTGGGACACTGGAAATAAGCGAACAGAACTTCAGTATTGGGTTACCAACTCGGGAGACTCCGGTACTAATTTTTAACTTCCCGACCTCCCTGAGAGCAATAATTTTTCCGGTTATTCTAAAAATTAAACATAAGGTTATTCTAAAAATTATTCACGATGCTGTTCGAAAACAAAATAAATATAATTTTTTCAAATATTTTTTTTTAGTAATAAAAAGATTCATACAATTCTTCTGGAATGGGCTTTTCAAGAGTTGGCACCCCTAATTGTGATCGATGCCAGGTATTAGAAACCCCGGCTGTGGAAAAACAAAACCCGACTGCGTAATGGATGGGAATATATTTATATTTTTTTATAACCTATTAACCTATGACTTTCTCTCAATAAAAACGAATCCTATGACATACCTTAAATTGAAATCCATCAGGCCACTCAAGCTGTAGAGCGTACCAAAAATTGACATACATACATACGCTAGAAATACATTAGCCTCCTGACGCAATCGGATAAAAATAAAAAGTAAGATGAAATATTCCTGTACACGAATAAACTTGACTCGTATCTACCTATGCTCAACCTACCGTGCCCAGTTTATTTTACAATATAAAAATATTTTTTCCCGCGAATTTTGTTTACTGCTGGGAGTTTATTCAAAGTGAAATAACAGTAATAAGCGGGAATTTCCGCCAGTGCTTTTAATTCCGGCCGCGGCTGGGCCGTTTTCAAGTGCTCCGAAAGTATAATTGGAAAAACTTCACCGGATTTTTAAGAATTGTTTGCGACGTTACTTACTTATAATAATATGTTATAAGTAGTTGGAAAATGAAAATTTTATAAAGTCTTTGCAGTTACGTTGCATGAAATTATTGGAAATGTTTGTTTTGCATCAGATTGTTGGTATAACACGTGACAGATAAAAATAAATAAGTAAATCATTACTTAGGTATAATAATGCATAGTAGGATATCTCTTATTTTAAAAGGTTTATTTTAATTCAGGGCACCTATACCTATTCTACACATTCCAAAGATACAGCAGGACTTTGGTAAATTGCAACTAGCAACATCCATTTACCAAGTTTATTTATGCATTAATAAAAAAGTATACATCTGGTTATAGATCACTATCCGATTAGAGATCAATAAAGAATGTCATTGAGGATTATTGACTGCACAGAGTAGTCTATAAAACAGAGGCAACCTCGTCTTGATTGCTCTGGTGACCACAGAATGTCAACTAGTAGTTATTGGCACGGAAGATGAGACATGTGTTACAGGTAGGTATCTATTATTCAAATATGGATACTAGGTAGGACTGTCTGGTTACAGTGGTTTATTTCCTTTAAACATTCAATTGTTTTGGATAATATGTCAAGAATGAAGGATTTAAGATGTACGAAATTAGAGATTCGTTAGTGTAAGGACCACTGAAGTTAGTACTATTAGTACAGGTTGGTCTTGTTAGTAAATGTTAGTAGTCCGGTTAGTAATCGTTCGACTTGAAGTTCGTTATAAGATGCGTCGCTACCCCTGAGGACTAAGATAGTTGCCTCATTTAAGTATAGTGCACACTGGCACTCAACCAAAATTACCTTATCGTAATGTGTACGTATCTATGTGTTAGAAGAGTAGACATTCGGAAACATATTTTATCTCTTGTAGTTTGGCTTATGCCTTAATTTTAAAATACACTAACTGTAGCAGTATCTTAATAGATATATTTAAACTGTTAACTCGTTCAGCCGCGCCGTCAAGCGCGAGTCAAGTAGTTTAACTGGGTACTTTGTATTCTTAAGTTTCTTTGTCACTCGCTTTCTTTGTGGAGACTGCGCTCTTCTTCTATTTTTCGCTGAGAGTGACAAAAATAACAAATCTTTTAGATTAAATCACGTGATTGAGGTTGCAATGTTGCGTAACGTGACAGCGTTAGCGAGAAAATTCTGTGTTGTTTATGGTGCTCTATGACAGGTAACTGTTGGGACAGAAATGTTGTCGCGTCTCTTTCGAACATTGGTATTGCTGAAGTGTTAGAAAGAGAGGTAAGTATAAATAGATTACTTACCGTTCACCTATTCTCTGAGTCTATGTAATTGAGTTGTTGCTTTCACAATAGAAACCTAACTTTATAGAATAATCGGAGTTCAGACCAACTCAAAAAAATGCTTCGAATTGGTACAGGTCTACATACCTATATAAACAACGCCAGAAATTAACATTGTATGTAAGTATTATTTGTTTGAAAAGTAATGATATCTTATTCATTTCTACTTTCGTGAGAAATTTATTTTTCCTCCACTCTCATAATAACGATAAAACATGTTTAAAAATATTGGCTTTCGATTGTAGCCTCTGAGAGTCAAATATAAAATTTTCCTTTGGTCGGAAACGCATCAGTGATGTCTTTGGCACCAACGGTAACCATTAACCACAATGTAATTGTAACATACGAAAATGACTTTTGAATTTTAATTTTTACCCGACGGCGAAAGAGGCTTATTTTTCGAAAGTATGTATGTCTATTTCAATTTGTAAGGTGATGCGTCTTGGATTTATTTCTCGATTCGGAGGGACAATCGGCGCCTTTCACCCTCAAAAACAAATAGCGATAAGTGCTTTTCTAATAGTTAATATTACGTATCTACTTACAATAATATTAAATAGGAATTAAAAGCCCTCGACACATTTTATCGTCAAACTAAGCTAATAACACTTGATTGTGATCAATGTTCTCTTTCAGTGCTTTTTTTTTGAGACCCCACTAGTGTATATTTGCAGACTTTCAGTTATTTTCATGAAACATGTCTAAAAACACTCGCAGGTAAGTCGCCTCTAATAAAAAAAAACTAAATTGAAATCGCTTCATCCGTTCGGGAGCCACAGACAGACAGACACACCCACAAACACATCAAACTTATAACACCCCTCTTTTTGCATCGGGGGTTAAAAAATGACGTATAACGACGGCTTTTCAAAGACAACCTGCTTTCAAAACTGCCTGGTAAAACAACATCAACTAAGCATTGATGTAGGTGCTCACCTTTCAAAATCTTGCGGAATCCGTAATAAGTAGGTATCTAGGTAGGCATAATGATAGCTTTCGTTGCCAACTCCGGGGCTGTAATTCTTTACACTGACATCATTACTGCCTCCGCTGAATGAGGGCTGAGTTTTGAAGGTGTTTCTATAACTATATTCATTATAAAAATAATCAAGTTTACCCTCGCTTCGCTTTTTAGGTCATTAATTTTGAAGTTAGCGTGTATCGTGGTAAATGGTTTTGCTTAATTTTACTGCAAATTTCTTACCGTTTGCTCGTAAGTGGATCGGGTACAAATTGAAAATATTATAATAATACACCATACTAACTCAAGAGGGAATTAACCGCACTTCTAATATGTTCAACTGTATACAAGATACCCAATAGACAAATCTACCTACAATTTCAATTTTTATATCTTTCTCTCTCCTTACCCTCTTAGGCATCCACTGCGCTCTTCCTTTTTGGAATCAGCGCCGACAACCATGCCATATTCTATTTTCATCAAATTATTGTAGGACGAAAGGAATAAAAGTACCTATCTACCTTCCTTAATTAAACAAAGTAAAAGTCACGTCACTTTAAAACATTCTTCAGTCGCCCTTAACGTATAAAAAAGTAAAATATGACGTCCTCAACTCAACCGAGGCGTCAGACTCAAAACGGCCGAGTGTCCCCTATTTATTGATCATCCAGGGCTAAGATCGCGACAACATTACGACGCCAATCGTCTGGCCCTCGAACCATCTCGCGATGAAAAGGAGCTGACTTCACAGGCACGGAGTCGTGAGAGTCTTGGCCTACATTTTACGTGGCCCTCGAGAAATCAATTTTCTGTATCGTCCCACAAACTTCAGCCGAGATCGAGTGGTTTGGATGTTTCCGATGAAGTGCTATTGTTGGACGGTAATTTCAGGGTCTGCGTCGCCAAATGGCAACGGTTTGTGACGCTTTTCAGTATTTTGTCGCGACAAATAAGTCAAATTGAATATTCGTAGTTCTTGCTTATACGAATGTATATAATAATATGTTGGGCCTACCCATCTGCCTGTATTCGAGTGGGTATACCGAACCATGAAACCTTTATACAACCTTCAAATATTTTGTACTTCAGTCGCATGAAGGTAGCTATTGACCTAATTGCATGGAGACATAGAGCAGTTACGATCTTATTTTTTAACCATCACTGGATTCTCACGAGCGCATTTCTTTGCCAATCAAATAATTGCTTCACTCGGGAATTAAACCTCATTTCTAGCGAGGATCATAGCATCCGGGGCACACCACCAGAATGTTAATAATTATGATCAGTGTTCACTAAATTTGGGCATACTCCTCTAGTGCTGCTCTCTCTCCCCCCTTTAGACACTAATAAAGGCAGACCACTAGCCTTACATTTTGGAACAGAGATACCAAAAGCGTCATCATTAGCAAAAACGAACATTCCTGCTACCATTTATAAGATAATATTGAACTCCATTAACCAAAACAAGGCTTTATATTTAGCCTTAAAAATAAATAATCCGCAGACAAACCCTCACATTATAATTAGACACGGGTGACCGACAGACAGGCCCGATGTAGCGCGACTCGAGAGCTCTCTGGCGGCACTGAATGAGTAACGACTCATGAGGGTACTTCGGAGACGTCTTATCGTCCGTTCGTCACGCGTGGCCGCCTTCTCTAGAGGATGAAGGTCGTATTCCTGAACTTAGGGAGCCGCAGATACGGAAAGGTCAGCTTTATTTACTGCCATGGAAGGTATTTTTGGAGAAACAAGCGCTTTAGGCATGATGGCTGATGATGTTATGAAATTTTGAGACAGATTGTTACTTGTTATAAACAGACGATCACAGACTTATATTCCATCTTTAATTTTGTGTGACGTTAAGACGTTCATGTCTTAGGAATTTTGTTGGTAATCTTTTTTCGTAAACGTAACACTACCAAAGTTTTATCAATGTAGCGAGACATTGGATTACTCAGACAGACAAAACAAACAACCACAGCAAACATTTCTATGTCACATGTTTTTTGTAAAAGTATGTAAATATTAGCGAAGAGTCAATAATAGTTGGCTTTTAAAACTTATGATCATTGTCAGAAAATAGGTCAAATTTTCATGTTTAGAAAACTCCAGATAAACTGCCTCTGGGGACAAAGTCTGTAAAAAATGGAACCAATATCTGAATATGAAATATTTAGATTCAAAACAGAGTTCTCTTTTCCAATACACTGTAAGTCGAGGATAGTTATTTTCCATCAAAATGATGAGACCATTTAGTTTCAAATAGTTTGTATAAGGTCAAAGGTGTCCATAACTGAAAAAAGCGCAGTATTTCAGTTGGGATTCCAAAACGAACTAACCATTCCAACTTTGGTTTTTCAAGTGTAGACTAGACAATGATCATCTCAGATGGTTGCCACAAATTGCTCCTATTTTTAGCCAAGATCGGACTATTGAAATTGAACCTGCTTGCAACCTACTTCGAGTGAGCGAACAGTCTTCACAACGATTAGCCTTAAGCTTAGATTTGGAAGCTAAGCACTGCTAGCTTAGTGGTTTAAATGATGACCTCCTACACGAGAGAATCTGGTATAAATGTTACACTCACAATTGCAACACTAACGAGCAAGACTAATTGACAAAACTTGGGCGTTATTTGACTTGCAAAGGAACAATATCGTGAGAAACCATGCTCATCAGAGAAGTTCATATTATAAGTCTGCCAATTATTTTGCAAAATGAAGGGTAAAACAAAACGACATGTCTAGTAAAGATTGTCTGTAATAATAAGGCAATAATAAAAGCTCATTAAGAATAGAGAAGGAAGTCGCATTTGAAGCTTATCCATGTTTTAGTCAGTCAGAATCAGTTATGCAACAAAAGCTCTGAATGTGGCAGACTGACGATCGCGGGGAAGTTCGCTTGCGAGGTGTACAGCCGCTTTGTCTGATAGAACACTGGCTACTTTGTTCCCTGCATGTGACGTAATTGCTCAACTTTACAATGTGACTTTTTCAACGGGAAAAGCTCGCTTGAGTCGCAGTGAAAGTTTTGTACCTGTTTTGCTCCAGTTTCGAAAATTATTGGTAAGTATTTAAGTATGAATAAAAAGTAAGGGCATGTAAGAAGCTGTGATTTGTTCACACTTTTGAAGCTTGACTATTAACTTGTTGCCATGGGAGAGTTTAGTAATGCCTTTCCCATAAAAAGTAATACAAAATGCATCATTCGTTCTGTTTACAATCTATTGACAAATACGTTGGTAAGTCATTTTTTTACGCGACATGCTACAAAAATATTATTTTTTTATTTAGGTATACCTGAGTTACGAGTATCTATAATCTAAGCAATGAAGCGAATAAATCTGCCGACAACTTAGGTACCGAATCCCAGCATTGTGCAATAAAAAAAATCACAGCGGTGACCTCACAGAATCTGGAATTACACGCAATAATCCCGAACATTCTATCTACAAGTTACTAGACAGTAAATTTACTCACAGCTTTCCATCTGCAGCTTGCACTCCTGGGTGTCGTGAGGGTAAATGATGAAGTTCATGGCGCAGGACAGTTTCAGCGTTAACTTCACCATGTACAGAATAGTCTTGTCCTTGTACAGCCAGACGTAGTGGTTGGGAATGGTCATGGTCTGGAAAGTCACTGACTTGGCATTCTTGAAGAATGAGTCTGGTCGCCACATGTGCTTCAGCCAGTCTACTTCCAGCAATCTGGTGGAAGGAAAAGCCTTTGAACTTGATGTAAAAACAAGGGTTTTTGTACGTGTTCTAGTGGCGTTCTTATCTCTTCATAAGCACGATCATAATCAACTAAAAATCTCTGAAAATGCATATCAAAAACACGCATCAAAAATGCTTATTAGAACGTGTTGGTTTGCGTTGTTGCTGTTGAAAATTAGTTTGCGTCAAATTAAAGCTTTACGTATGGTTAAATGAGAGAGATTACGCAATGATTTCCACTAGACAAATTTTGGACAGAATTTCCAAAGTAAAATAAGATGTGGTAGAAAATACACTTAATTAAAAATTACCTATACTCTGATGTCATGTTCTCTGGAAGTCTCAGTCGAAAGTCTTTCCAAGTTTGAGCAAAGAAGATATCGGCAGCATACGTCTGTGAAACGAAAATACCTTTAGTTAGATGTAAATAAGTAAGACCTTATTAAAATTCCACATTAAAAAAAGCTTGTGTTATACGGAATTAAAATTTTGAGCGGCGGTGTAGCTACTTAAGCTACTCCGAACTGTTACAACTCGCATTTAAATTGATATAGAGGCTTATTAGTGCACGTGAACACTAACATGTTAATTTAGGTAATTCATCTCAAAAAAGGGTACAATGAAGGTATATACCTAATTCGCAAAATTAATTAAATTCCCCTCTTACAAGTCTAATATTCCCGCAGATGAAGTGGCAGACACCACTCATTAATTCAATATACACCTACTCAAATTACTGAGCAAATACCCGCATTATTATCATTGCATACACATAACCGAGTCAGCAGTCAGCACTAGCGAACTAGCGAAGAAACGCAATTAATTTAAAACTTTAGCATATTATTTAATCCCCACTTTGTTCTCAGTTATAAATAGAAAAGCCGAAGCATTTTCCGCAGAGCTGATACAAACAGAACCGACGGTTGTTTGCACTCTCCCTGAAAGCGATCATCGAGTCGGATGGCTCGGCTCGGCGGACCAAACGTTTATTACAACAACATCTCCTGTTATGAAGAATGGAGCTTTTATTTTATTATCTTCTAGCAAACAACGATAGCGAAAGGAAGACGCGTTTCATTCCGCTTTGTTGGTTTGTTAAGTAGCTCGACAAACTGGAAAATCTTGCTTTTTCTGATGGACTTGTTAGTATCACAGTTAGTGGTCCTATCGGAGGCCCAAAGTTCGATTTTCACTTAACATGCACATGACAAAAAACTCTGTTTTTGAATCATAAGGTTTGACCTAAAATTTATGTCTTTGCATGCAATTTTAATGGTGTAAATGTTGCTCTATAAATCTACAAATGGATGATAGGGATGATAGGGATACACCTTTTTTTGGAGGTAAGAAGAAACTTACCATAGAATTCTCATCAATGGAGTCCAGCCCCATGACAGTGACGTGGAAGTTGACGATGGTGGGCTGATCGTTCTTCTTCGGCGGCCGCATCTTGTCGTACAGCCGCGGATCATCTGGCAGCAGGTCTTGGAAGGTCAGAAGGGTAGACCTAGAGGATGGTAGAAATGGAGATACTGGAAATTAATATTCATCTTGTATGTTACGAAGAAGCTTAAAATCCGACAGCCTATCGTTAGATAAGACGGAGGTAATCAACAGAGAATATTGCAGGTGGATGGGCCTTTGGTTCCTGTTCCCGTCATTTGTATGTAGCGTAACTTTTAGGGAAAAGTAGGGACGGTACAGACAAACGTTACGGCGTGTTACATGGAGCGGGGAGACTCAAAAATGGTCCAAAAGTTGCGTTACGCAATATTTGAACGCTTCCTAAGTTGATGTATCTAATATTTTCCTTTCAGAATCCTGGTCACGATGAAACTCCATGGTTTCATAAGTCCTTTGTCGACGTTCCCCGACTCGCAATGAGTCTTTACAATGGCGCTGCGCTTGAATTCTTAATAGCTTTATTGACATGACGAATCGCGGGCGAATTCTATACGTATATTAAGGTAGCCTTGAAACCTTGTAATGTAGAAAATAAAAGATATATAGAATAATCACCTTTTGACTAACTTTCTCTAGTGAAGTGGCTTGGCCAGACTGAAAAACATAATCTAATCTTTATACTCATAAGTAGAACATGTCTAGCAAACTTGTTACGACAAAATTTATCTCATTTTCCTAATAAAGAGGCAACTTTCATCATCAGACCCATCTTCGTCTTGAGAATCAAATCCCACGTGACTGTGACCTAAGGGACACAATAACTGTCCGTTACTGTAAAATTATTTCATCCATAGGTCGCTGGTTAAAACCCGGCTCGAAGGACCGTAAAATGTTGAGGACTGTGTGGCTAGTGATAGTTCTTGTGGCGAAATTATACAACCATGGACTTTTTCTGTTTATTTTACAAAACACATTTCAACTTTTGGAAATAATATTGTTGTTATTTACAACGTTGTGAGTGACAACTATTTTTAATATTGAAAATATCAGAATTTTGGTTGCTAACAGTTACTATAAAATAACTCTTATTTGAGTGTCACTTAGACTGATGATGATGATGATGATTACTGATGAATAAATGACCATGAGTTCGAAATCGCAAGTGCAAATTATGTCCTAACCTGACCAAGGTAGAGTTATTAAAAGCCAACCATCTAAAACCAGATAAAATGTCACAGATTTGTAAAGAACTATGTAGTTGTTTTATCATACTACTTACTTTGGTTACTTAAATAGTTTCATTGAGTAAAGTAGCAAGTTAAAGTTACCGTTGTTACTAACGCTTTTGTGTGAGTAAAGTTAAAAGTCGTTTAACAACTAATTGGCCCTTCAACTGGAAAATATACACGGGGTAAGTAGTTAATTTTAATTGCATAAAAATGTAAAAAGTTTAGTTTTAAAGTTGTAAATTGCTACGTAAGTTTAGTGGGTAATTTTATTGTTATGAGATGTGTCCTATTATTTTATCAAGTACCTACCCAAGTCTTAGAATACTTAGGCATTTTTAATTAACAGATAAAGGGCTATTTGAAAGGTTGGTGAAATAAAGTGGGAGCATATAGTGGTGGGTATAAAAGAGTATTAAATTTGTTCAATAAAGAAATCAAAATCCCAATTAATAAAAATGGGGTAGGGAGGCAAAAAAAATGATATTGCCTCTATGTTACTGCCATAATTGAGACGAATTTTGAAGTCTGTCGCGGCATTTGCGCTGTAAAGCATGTAAATTAAAAGTACGTAAAAACGACGTACCTACCTAGCCTAAATTGTTATCTTCGTACCATCTTAGATAGACCGAATTGATTGGTACATGCTTTCATACCTTGCTTTTTTCAGGTTTTTTGAACAAACATCAACTTACATCAGTTGTAACGAAATAAGGACCTACCTATTTCTTGAGTAGATAAGTGATTCACAAGAAAGATACTTTTTGTAAATCTTCCGTTGCCTAACTATTAGTTTTTCACATAAGACTCTAATTTATTACAAACTTAAGGCCTATCTGAACATCCTTATCATTTAATTTGATAATCTTTTTTCTTATTTCTAACCATAATTAGCGACAGCGTTAAGCTTTTTAGAAGAGAAAACTTTAGCCGAACGAAAGAATGAGGGTAGTAATGAAATAAACTTACTGAGCGTAACAAAGGTCACTGGAACTGAACCACAGATGTCCAAGGATTATCGTCAGCCACAGTAGCTTTCCTGGGGTCATCGCCGTCATCTTGGCTTCACTTTGCCTTACTCTTTACTTAGCTAATAAAATTAAATATTACGCTACCATTTTAAGCTTCTTTAATATAATTTTAAATTACATCTAGAGCCCTTGAAGCTCTTTCCAACTTGTAATCATTGTAAATTAAAATTTATTTCAGTTTACTTTATTTATTATTTTTAGTAATTAATTAAATCATATTTAAATATTTCTATAACGCCAAACGAGCTGAATGAAAAAGTTTCCTGAACGGTTTGTAATTAAAAAAAAAAGTTTTTAATCCAGTTGCAAAAAGCGCGCGGATTTTAACATCAGCCGTCGAATGCGCGGGAAACAATGATGGAATGTAGGCGGTAAAAAATTGCACTTTATCTGTGGCGCATGCGTGTTCGCGCCATTTACTTTCGCTGACCGAATTGTGGAAATGTAAAAAGAATCATAGGTCGCAAAGTGTGACCTATTTGTGACGCAGCTATCTAATCCACTTCAGATTCAAGGTCATCTATTTTAAAACCCAGGCTGCGGTAAGTACCCTTCAGACTCTTTGATACCAACTATTGGCAACTGTGTTAAAACTTATCTATCGCACAGACTCACGTTAATTTTGTAGTATTATGGACTTCAAAAGAAGCTGTGATGTCCTAATTTGTTATTTAAAGCTGTAACTTTTTGGAAATTTAGAAAATTTTAGTCCTTACCGAATTTTAGCTATTTTTTCTAAAATTATTTAGTCTGATAATTTGTCAATTATTCTGCTTCAGTTTCAGTATTCATATTGTTAAATTTAAACCTAATTTTACCTTTACCCTCTTAAAAAAATTGGTGATTTTAATTAGGGTTGATTTAAAAGTAACTAAATTTTAATATCTTTACATTATTCCGTGAAAGTATCAACAGCTTTCTATGTTATCAACATATTATTTACTTGCCCTGAAAATAAAAAAAATGGGAAACGTAATTATTTTTGAAAGCCGAAATGAAGGGACATGCACTTTATTTTCAAGATGACTCTAGAAATTGATTCCTCCTATATTAATCCATCATACTTCAGGATAGTGGTATGGCAAATAATTGCCATCTGGTGGAAAATAATTAACAGCAAAACGATTCTCGTTGCCCCAGAAATAAAACTTTGTCAACATTTTAAAGAGCTTATAAAAATCACACGGTTCAAAGGATCTCTTTGTAATTGCTGCTCTAACTAGATGCGTTATTCACGCTTTAAAACTCTCGCAATTGCAGCATTTCATCCAATTAACAGCTCGTAAACGGGTTAAGAGATGAAAGTATTTAATAAACTCGTTTTAATTCATACAAAACATGTTTATTTTTATGGTTTTTATTTTTGCTTATAAACTATTACAGGAAATTATTGAAAAGACTAGGAAGGATCTGAATCGCAGCTTAGGTTTATGAAATGGAAAACCAAATAATATAGTCAACCCTGTTGTTCCTGAATCATCAATGATTTTATATCATCGTTGCTAATAAAATCACCGTTTCTGGGAAAAAAGTCCTGCAAAAATGATAATTTTCTTGTACTTATTTTTCTTACATAACTAATACTTAATATAGGCATATAGGTAACTTCTAACTTGTATAATACATTATTGTTTATGTTTTAAACACAATCACTGTTTTACAGTATTTCCACCCTCGATCAAACTTAATTGTACCTCGGTTCCTGTGTTATTATTACCCTTAAAGCTATTCTCAATATCAATTAGAGTTCTATCTTTAGTTTCTGGTAACATAACATACATTACAGCTAAGCAAATAGTTAACATAGCGGAGTAAACAAGGAATGCTCCTTGAACGCCTATTGTCGAGTACATGTGAGGCGCCGTCTTCATAGATATCACAAATGATGGCGTCAAAAATGATGTCGACAAAGTAGATCCTAAACTTCTATAAGCTAAAGGAAATACTTCACCACAAATTACCCAATTTAAAGGTGCTACTCCCAAGTAAAACGATAAAGAATACATTATCATTAAAAACATTGGTAATATATCTGCCAACCAACCACCAGAAAAATAACTTGCATTTCTCAGATACACAAAAACAGATATAGCGGTCAAAGACGCTACTGTAGTCACACCACTGGTAAATAAAATTGTTCTACGTTTAAAGTATTTCAATAAAAATATAGCTAATAAAGCACAAATGGTCCTCAGTAAATCTATAACTGTGAACTGCCACGCTACTTCTTCCGGAGTCTCCTTGTTCAGCACTTCTTGAAGGATTCGGTTTCCATAGGCCGGTACCATGTGAGCTCCTCCAAATTCAAACACTATTAGCATACAGATAGCTATAATCGATGGTTTATAAAACTCTTTCTTCTTAAATATCTTCAATACACCTTTCAACGGATCCATTATTACTTTTATGACGCCTTTTCGTCTTTTTGTAGCTTCCATAATCCTTCTATTTTCTCTCAATTGTATTTCTCGTTCCTGAGCTTTTATCATAGCGTCTAACTCTTCGTTTTGTTCTGGTCCTTCTCCTCTTACCCATTTGAATGCTTTTCTGGCCTCATCAAATCTTCCTTTGGAGACTAGCCAGCAAGGTGATTCAGGGGATAGAGTTATAATAGCCATGGATATGACAGGAAACATTGCGCAAACCAATGCTGTGTTTTGCCATGTTAAATGAGCCCCCCATGCATGTGATAACAGGATACCCATACCTAAAGTTATTGCAAATGTTCCTAGAAAAGCTCCTCTGTATTTAGGTTCAGTATATTCAGCGACTAATATAGCTGCCAATGGTGTTCGTAGTCCGAGAGCTAATCCGTGGAGTAATCTGGCGAAAATGAACCAACTAACGGATGTTCCTTTGACAAATATTATCCATCCTAATAAAGCTGGTAAGGTAGTGAACAGATGGGCTTTCTGCCGTCCATATCTTGTCATCAGTATTGGTGATATGAAGTTTCCAACGATGCCCATCGCTCCGACTACTGACGCTGTAAATAAAGTAATTGATTAATTAAAACGCGATATTGTGAAAATCAATTTAAATATTAGAACATTACATTCTGAACTTAACAAATAACTATTTTTAACAAATTTTAGAAAATTAATAAGCAATGAGCTAAGTGAAAAAATTACTCATCATCGAATGGTAGAAGTTATTATAATTATGAGTGTTTAAAGCTTTCTACTTTTTTATGCAAGATTAACTTACATTATTTTAACATTGTTTTCCTTGGCCTTGTTTAAAAAATAGAAATGGACAGTTCAGAAAAACAGATAAATAGGTAATTTCCAAAGAAGAGGTAATGTAATCTACAATTATGTAAACATGGCCGAAGGCAGTATCGCGAAATTACAATTAGCCATGAATATGACAACAGTAATTAATTAACAAGTAGTTAATACGCTTATTTATGTAACAGCTTTAAACAATAGCAGTAATTACAATAATAGATTAACCACTGTAGTACCTGAGCGAGGTTATATTGTAATGTCTTTTATAAAGATTTGAATAAACGACAAACGGTGTTTTGTAAACAAATTAGATGAACTCATTGAGGCTTAACTGGTTTTTATTAAATTTGTTATTCATAGAAGCGGATCTCAAGAGAATAATTTTTAGAATTATATACTGCAAAATTTTTCAGGTAGATAAAGCTTTAGGATTTGGTGTGGTTGGCAATTATAATAGATGTTTTTTAAAAGTAAAATGACAATTTGTTGGAAACAAATGCAGGCTTACGGTTTGTATCGATCTCAAGTGGACATGGACATACGGAGACGAATGGCCCAGGAAAACCCACGAATGAATTAGTGATGTCAAGTAGTAACGAACTAGTTAGTAACCTTATAATGAAGTAACAAAGTCAAGAAGTAGTAATATAAATCGATTACGTTTAGGGTGTCAAAGTGGTTGTGTACCATTTACTTATTTAGGTTTTGTCAAAAAAATGGCTGTTACACGAAATCTTATTTTTTATCTTATATACATAACTAGTGGACCCGCCCTCGTTTCGCTTCGGTGTATATTTTAGGTTAAAATAAATGACTACTACACGTGGACCCGCCCTCGTTTCGCTTCGGTGTATATTTTAGGTTAAAATAAATGACTACTACACGTGTTGTATGTTTTTTCAACATGGCTGTACTTATTTGGATGTTTTTTTACACCTTGGGTTCAAAAAACTGAAATGTCTTACGGACCCCTATTTTTTTTTCTAAAATAATATAGTATAGCCTATGTTACTCGTAGATAACGTAGCTTTCCAATGGTGAAAGAATTTTTGAAATCGGTACAGTAGTTATTGAGTCTGTTCAATACAAACAAACAAAAAAATATTACCTCTTTATAATATTAGTTTAGAAGTTTAGATTATATTGCTAGACAGATTTAGATATTTTTTTTAATTATTCGTGAAAGTAAGTATAGGAAAGATTTAAAATGTTAGTAAACACGAAAAAATGTTCAGTTTTTATTATTGATTCTGAGGCGGTACGAAGTTCGTCGCTTCAGCTAGTCAATAATATAAAACGCTGCCAAACTGCCGTCATTAGTATCACTACAAAGGATTCTTTATACTTCCTTATTGACGGTCTTATCCTCCAGGCCTTTTTTTTATTGACTATAACATTATCATCACTAAGATCCTCTTACCTATCCAAGAAGCGTCGTGGTCAGTAAGTATGACCTCTTTGGTTGTCTTGAGCTGTGCGAACAGAACTGCTGGGAAGCCATGCGCGCATCCATGGCCCATGATGTTCAGAGCCGCGCCGGATACTACGAAAGCCTGGAAATGGCATATACGTCAAGTTATTAAGTGGTTTATTACACTTGCTGTTGCCCAAAGGTTCGCTTGTGAAAATTACAATTTTCATCTACAGACCCATAAAAAAGAATCTGTGTTATTTATTATCTTATACCTACTAATTTGGTAGTACCTAACTAAACCTTAGAGTATAGTAAAGATCGTCACATACTTATTTAAAGGATCTTGGTCGTAGTTATAGTTTAGTCTTCGTATGAGCCATTAGTAAGGGAAATAATAATTATAACAGCCTAACAGGTCATTTAAGTATTACGTAACGCATTTTGTCGGAGTGGGGGTCTTGTAAAATGTTACGATGAGTTACAGAGGGAAGTGGGGTTCAAAATTTTCAAGAATTGCGTTACGTAATACTTGAACGCTCCCTAAAACAGAAGGGGCAAATGTAAAAAAAAATGAAGCAAAAATTTTGGAAACAGCAAAGATCCTACAGACAAGAAACATTTAGGTAGTCTCAGTTTTTTTACATTTGTTACGTACCTGTTTCAGAAATGAATACATGTTGGTGGATTTTTCGGACCTTCATGTAGAGTTGGAACCTGGAAAAAATTAAAGTTACATTAAGAACTTGGGGATATCGTTTGCTTGTCGTTTAATCTGAAATTCAGGACTGTAGATTTAATACTTAGGTATACAACACAAAAATATGCAAGCTGCCTAAACGTTTTGTCATTGTTATGACTTTAAAATGTTCCTATGTCATGAAGAGAAATGCATAAAAAAATATATATAAAAGCTTCATAATATAACCTTGTAATTAGATTATTTATCTGTAATATGGGCAAAGGGCACACACCCAAACGGATCATAGAAATTTAAAATCTGCCGCGGGAATCGAACCTAGGATCCATTGAACGTCGCTAGCGCGGGAGGTCCCGTATGGTAACCATAGCGCCATACAGGTCGCATAAATAGCTGATTTGGTGTAAGAGTTGGTAGTTATACAATATACATGAAAACATATACAATATACACATAACATTGAAGAGATGTAAGAAAGTGGCAAACAATGGGTCACGCGGTGTTGATACACGACTGGCAGGCGCAATGATGCGTGTGCTGCCTTCCTTAATACTAGAAAAGGTTAAGAGTGAACTGGACAAACCATGTCTACTTTTAGTAAAATATCTCTGTTACTGTTAGTTTATAAAGTCAACAAATCGTAAATTGTAAATATTCAACATCTTAGTAGACAAGGTAACACAAAGGACGTTGTTACAGTCTTCGTCGACAGAATTTAATGCAGAAAGCCTCGTGATGCGTTGTTGGCTGCTAAGCGAGGGTCTAGCAATCCCCGCCCCAAAAATCTCCGTGACACCAAAATAACCATTTTAACTTATAAGTTTCCATTTTAAAAGCATCTAAAAATTTTACAAGACGGGGGTCTTCCCCCTGATTGCGTTATACTTAATGCCCCTAATCGCTTAATTATCTAGGTGCTCCACAATCAGCCAAGTTTATCTTAAACTCAACAAAGGACGGAAACTAACAGATAAGTAAAAGTCCTGCAGTCTATTTTAAGGTGTAATAAAGAACTGTAACAAAACATTAACTTAATATCAAGTACCCGTAAATCAAATTATATAACAAGCAATATAAATTTGTTCCGGCTGTAAGTTAATAATTGAAATACAATAACATCAATTATCCACTTACAAATAGGTATCAATTCCGCAATGGAACAATAATAGCTGTGTCTAGATAGTCTGGGTTTTGAGTCAGACTTGCTTTAATCTGACTTCTAATTATACAACACTTGACTAATTATTATGAACAAGCATACCTGGCAGACGTTGTTATGCAATATAATCGCATATTTAGGTACTTACATACAAAAATAACATTATTTTTTCACGATTTTGGCACTTAAATATAGCTTTTAAGGTAGTGGTGTATTTTTTGTCTGTCTGTCTGTTTGGGCATCTTGTGGAAACCAATGGTTTGATTGTAACTTTTATAACCAAGGTAGTTTTAGGATACTTTCTAAGCTGGAAACCAGCAATGTTCCCGTGGGATAACAGGCAAAAAGTATACCGAAACTGTAGTATTATCATGAGTTTAAGGTCGCGGGTTGTATTTCATACTGACATTTCAGTAAGAATAAAGTTAAAATAGAACAGTAACGCCTTACAAAGTTTTATTTAACAGCCCATTACCCCTTCCCCTTCTGATTGTACTGTATTGTATTTATGGCACCTGTACTTTTTCATAAAATAAAAATGTAGTACTTAATTTTATTATAGGTAACCACTTTCAATGCTCCTTCAAGCAAATCCAATTAGAGTAGTTAGTTTAAATTGCTGCAATTGAATTAGTAGGTAGTGCAGGCACAACTAGGAAGTAATTCTTACTTTTACTCAAATTACTGTATAAGATTTTCCAAATTTAATCAAATAATAATTATGTAGTAGCTACGTCATAGCCTTAACTACGTTCTTCAGAAATTGTATACAAATGTAAAAATTAAATGTAAACATAATAAGTTACTACAAATCTAGATTTTTTCTCGACAACACAAAAAAATATTACCTATCTATTTTTTTTTTTAATACCTAAATTAAAAATAATATATGAATTTAAAATTATGTTCACGTTTTCCAAAAAAAATTTTGTGTATTTAAGTAACTTTAAAAAATTGTTATTAAATTAATGAAAGATTTCATATCCAGGGCAGACGATATAATACCCCTAAAAATCGGTAGTAGACTTAAAATTATTTAAACTATTTATTTAGAGGCACTTACTTAAAGTTGTAGTTCCACTTCCCACCAAAACACTACGCCATCCCCATTTCCAAACGGACCTATCGACAAGCGAAGTTAGACTAAGCGTTTTTCTACCAGCGAATTATGTTTTAAAGTTTTTTTGCTGAAACGGCCTTGAATTTTGAATAAAATCCAATTTAGCCCCTGTTTAGTATCCAAAGTACCAGGAAGTAATCGTGATTGACTGACATAACTGCACGTATCGTAAATATTATGGATTTTTTCGGCAGATACTTACTGCGTTTGCGTAAAAAACTGTTGCGTTTTTTGTAAATTCTGCAGTCAATGCGCTGATTTGATTACCTGCTAAGTTTCAGCAAATAATAGAATAATAGAATAAATAGAAAAAATCGAAAAATTAGAAAAGATAGAAGATGCATCATGTAAAATGTGTAAAGTTATTGCCTATAATTCGTAAATACAGTTACTTAATAGTCGAGATGTATTCGTAGCAAGACGCGGCCCAAAATATCGTTCAATAGTTACTATTATAATTGACAACATGAAATGAATGATCATAAGAATGATGATCATGATGAAATTTATGATCATAGGAAAATAATAACGATAAGTTATAACTTCGTGATTTTCTTTAAACTTTCATTTCATAGACTAGTGTAGCGGGAGACCTAATATTTGTTCCTTACTATGACGGTTGTGTCTGTTTTTTTTCTGTAAATAGCAAACATCGCGCGTTTTTAATCCGGGCGCGACAAATTCGCGTATTCAGCACCTTGGCAGGTGGTATTGATAGTTGTTGTATGAAGCGTCAAAAACGCATGTGAATCGCCCTTCAAACGCGCGTTTGTCATGTGCAAAGGCTATTTAACCAAGTTATAGTTTTTGACATACTTAAGTTTTTTTTAAGCTTAGGTACATTTAGAACAAGTTTTTTCCTGCTTTTTTTCTATTTTACCTATTTCTATTCCTGCGCCAATTTAAAATTGTTTGTATTGTTCAGAAACATTAAAAGTAAACAAGAACAATAAAAGTAAATAAGGAAAACGTAGCATTGCCTCGGACTAACAAAAAGACGTTTACAAAGGATTTGTAGCGTAATTCAGAATTAATTCAACGAACGTTACGCGACGAATTTTGTGAATTGTTCACAAAAACTTCAGTAGTTTTTGAATTTAACTACTGGTTAAAAAATAATTGAACTTGACTCATTATGCATTATGCCGACCAGTTGACAATAACCCGGATGTTTTTTTTAGTAACTAATGTTAAATACCTAGGGACCACTAGTACTTATAGTTAGGGTTTCTTTTAAGGCACAAGGGAAGCTCTCAAAAACAGCCATTTTGCTAGCTCTGGATGGTCAACCGAGTGAAGTGTTGTGAGTAAACGGCACTGTAACTTTAGAAATAACCTTACTTTATTCAATCAATAGTTAACTTAAACATGTAATAACAGTATGGTAACTTATACTTATAACAAGCCGACAGCATAACGTCAAGCAACAGATTTAATCCATAAAGTAACGATTCGGGAACCTAACGATATGAGTTACGACTCATACAAATGTGTGCGTGAAATCTGCGTACGTTATTAGAATTGATCCAAATCTCAGTGAGATCGGCGTCGAAAAATCGTCTAAATACCTCAGATACTTAATGAATGCGTTACGGATTATAACTAAACAATCATTCTTAGTAAAAATGTTAGCAAACGACGGCTAGGTACAAGTCAAGCATTGCAAAATGAGTTCGCATCTATCATCGTCTTTCGTCATACGGCGCTACCGCGTGTCTAATTCTAAGTGTATTCGTAGAGTAGTGAGTGAATATGCGGTGCGTAAGAAATGATTTACTATCAAATGTATATTTGTAAGTAGGTTTACAATGGTCAGTGCCATGAGCCATCATGGATCAGTGTTCTCGCCACGTTTCTGACTGCCAGAAATAGAAGCATAATATCGCGAAGAGCTTTTCGAGAAAGTTTCTAACCGACCGAATATCTCTCCGTGTACTGTCAGCGCAACCAAGACCGTTCTTTCATTGTTGTCTGACTATAAAGATGTGTGGGAGGGTATGGTATTTGTTTTTTACCAATTCCTTTTCAGGTCTCTACTGTCAATGCATTAGTGACAATCATGCATGAGCATGGTACACAATTGTGTAAACAGGCAAATGCGACATATGCGACTCAGAACATAGGGACTCTTTGGGAGTAATATGGATGATATAAATCACACACATTGCTGAGATCTGAGAACAAAAACAAATATCGGTACCACCGGGATTGAACCCGGGACCTTCCGCTTCATAAACAGTGTTACTCTTCTGCATAAGCTGCGGGCACGACACGACAAAATGTCGCAAGTAGTAGTAATGAACGCATTGCTATACTTTTCGTTCGCCAAATCCACGTCGTACGACTTGATGCGACAAATTGTCGTATAGCCGTCGCACATGTGAATGCAATCTTATGATATCATGACATCAAATAAAACGAAATATTCATTGCATCTCATTAAATTTACAACAAAACCACGTGAATTATTTGAACAATTTTTACTTCGATAATTCTCGATCTGGTTTACGAGCGCTTTTGATTTGGCAACGATGTTCTCCATTTCATAATAACTATGACCTGTTTTGAGTAATTCAATGGGTTACATAAAATAATTATACGTTATACATTATACAGTAATATTGCCATTCGTTGCTCAGTGGATTAATAGTCAGTTTCCCGAATGGTTTAGGGTTCAAATTGCTATTCACTTTCCTAGACAAATCTAGACATTTTTTCCTAAATTTACCTGCATTATTAGAGATTAAATAGGCGTAGGAAAGACGTACACAAAAACCTCCTGTACGTATGTCGTTTTCTAAGAATTGAACTGGACACCAATCTGCGATGAATCAGTTTATTGAACGACTTGCGGTTTCCAATCTTCTATCTATCCATAATCTTTAGTAAAGTTAGTAAATATAAATAATAGTAAATATAAATTATGTGTAGATATTAGCCACCATAAGATCAAACACATACCAACATAATTATGTATACTGATTTATCGACATGTTTTGACCGCTCATCAGCAATACAATTTTTTAATTAAGTTTATAACATTGCATCAGAAAACCTGAAAGCTATAAGCCGGCAAGGTCGGCCTCCTTAGCTTAACTGGCAGAGAGGTCCCGCGTTTGATTCCAGTCGAGGCAGACCAGTAGCATAAAATTTAATGAATGTGAGTTATGATTTTATTTGTTTGTAGAAAATGCTTTTGGCTGAATTAATGAGCATTTATGAAAGTTATGTTCTCGGTCATCTGTTTTGAGGTATACAAGGAGTTAATCTTTTGGAAAGTCAAGGATCTTCAAAAATAATAATAATAATAATCATT
>LGAG01000248.1:69399-99249 GCA_001278395.1 Lerema accius
TGTATTTGATATTTATCTATACTAGTTACCAACTTTCTAAAAGCTTTGTTCACTTTCACAGGAAACACAAATTCTAACGCGCACTTTCAGGATATTTAAGTCAGCCATACAGGAGCTTGTAAGGTTGGATTATGGTATAGTTTATGGTAAAAACGAGATTGTATTTTAATGATAAACATGCCAAAAAATTACTCGTGAGTCACGTCATCAAGTGTAACGTTATCACCGTCCGTTCAATACGCATTCATAATACCATGTACGGTTACTCATTATTATTGATACGATAATTCGGTCACTACTACTCTGCTTTTTATATACACATTGTGATAAGCAATTATGTCACCATTATGACAAAATATCAAGCAAACGTCACCCCTAGGTGGTCAGATCTATCTCTGGAGTACCTACTCTTCTAGCAGTATTAATACCTATAGCCTTGCAGTGCTATTCGATATTACCTACACTAAAACGATTGGTAGCTAAATTGAACTTAGGGAGCGTTCGATTATTACGCATTTTTTTTAAAGATTTTTGATCCTCTCTTCCTATCAAACGCGCCATAGCGCGTAGCGCCATAGCGTTGCGTAGCACCAAATTTACCATTTTTACTTTAAAATGTTGGCATTTTGCCTATTCCCTAGTTTTTTAGTAATAAAAAAACAAGTAAGTTAAGTACAAATAAGTTTAATTATCCTAATTAAATTTTAATATTATCTTAGTATTATTAATATTTATAGTAGGTGCACAGTGGCTGAAAAGTAAACAAATTATATGACTTTTTATGCACTTCTTTATGTAAACTTTAAAAAAAGGAATTTTAAACATGCTGGTAAGAATTATGACTATGACGGAACTATTGTCATAATGCAAAGTGGAATAAACTAATAATAATTTGAGAACTGTAGGTACAATCACAAAAAAAAATCTCTCTATTTTGTGGTATGTACAGCCTTGTCAAAACTTTTACTTATCAATAGTTATTATACTCGTACACTTACTTACTAACTCAAGGACGATATGACAGTTGCAAATTACAACACAATTCGTCGTATTAATTGAATGATTGTTAAATAAGTACCTAGGTACCTAATTTATATTTAGTTAATGACCCAGTTGCGTAGGTACGTAAATTTTAGAAGCTTGGTTTGTAAAATTATTTTTATAAGGTCATTACCCCGCTGCGCGAGCAGAAATACGCAACCCAACCCTTCTTGAGTTGTTTTTCAAACGTTCTATGCCATGCTCAACAGACTACAGCCCCGGAGGCTAAGGATTTTCTATGATTCTATCTAATTCAGTTTCTGGTAGACCTACCTATCTCCTGACTACCATTTTTTCTCTGACGCTATTTCAGCTAAGAAAAAAAGAAAATTGTGTTTGCCTTCATGCCTCTCAGCCGACTCAGCCATTTCCCATAATCATTATTTACAATACAATTGAGCTATATGTCTTTGTTCAAACGTAGAGGCCGCTAAATTAAATTAGTTAACGTCGAAGCGAGCTCCTGCTGAAGATTGTATTGCACTTAGGTAAAAGTTTTAAATATCAAAGGGCCTGCCAATAGAGGTATCAACCTGCTTGCGATAATTGCCTTTAAGTTACTACAGGCGTAACAATAATTATATACTGTTTTACAACTATAAAAAGGGACTACTGCATCGTCTATCGAGGTTATGAAGTTTCAAGGACGTAAGAGAAAGGGTGGATTTCAATTCTTCCGGTGACATCGGTCTGCCTCTGAACTCATCCTCGATGTCTTGCAACGTCCTATCTTTGGTTTCAGGTAGGAACCACCACGCTATCATAAGACAATAGGCAACCACAGAGGCGTATAGGACATAGGCTCCGTGTATACCGAAGTTCTTAAACAAAAATGGTGCAGTTTTTATAGTGATGAACAAATTGAGTGATAAGAAGAGGACACTCAAGCCTCCAGCGAGGCTTCTATATTCCAGAGGGAAGACCTCCCCGGCGATGATGAAGGGCAGAGGAACCGTTCCTGTCGCGATTGAGAACATGTGGATGTGAATCAGCGCTATCCCGATGAAAGGGTGATCGAATACCAACATGTTGTTGGTTTTCGCATAACTATAGCCAGCTGTCGCTAGAAATGCAAAGATATTGATTCCAACAGTCGTAAAAACCATGGTTCTCCGCTTAATTTTCTTGATCACATAAATTGCCATTGTATTTGAAAATATCCTCTGTATATCCATGGTTATAATCAGCAGATGTATATTGGCTTCGGATCCGATAACTCGATTAAAAATGTCCAAGGTGTAAGCTGATAAAATGTTCGCTCCAGCCCATTGACCGAGGGTATAGATATGAACCATGATGAAAATTGGTTTGTAGAATTCCTTCTTCTTGATAGTAGTGGCAAAGTATGTCATGTTCGCTTTCATTCTCTTTGAAAATGAATCCGATAAACCTGCATCTGTCTTTGCTTCCCTGATAATCACACTTGTTTCAATCATTCGCTGCAGTTCCTCTTCCTCGCCTTCACCGCGAAGCCATCTGAAGACTTCTTCACTCTCCTCATACCTTCCCTGGTCAGCTAACCAGCTGGGCGACTCTGGAGAGTATATGACGATCAACAAGTCAATGAATACGATGAATGCTATAATCAGTGCTGTTCTCTGCCAAGATAAGTACGAGCCCAGCGTGTGCACTATTAAGACACCACTTGCTATATTGAGAGAAATAGTCGTGAGGAATGCTCCACGGTTACTTGGACTCGTGTATTCTCCAATAAGCACAGGTCCTAGGGAGGCACTCATACCCATAGCGATGCCTTGGAGAAACCGAGCGATCAGAAGACTTGTTATGTTAGTAGCTGTGATGATGCAGAACCAGCCGACTAACATTGGTACGATGCTGCAGAGATTGGCCGTTCGTCTTCCATATTTCGCCATTATTGTAGAGACGAGTAAATTGCCGACAACAAGCGCGAAACCCAGAATTGAAGCTGGAAGTAAAAAGTAATATTTTTTCAATTTATTTTACAGTTACCGCTTTGTTTTTCTGTTGTCATACTGATAAATATTATTGAATGTGGATCATTATTTGAGATAGACTCATTAAACATCTACGGTTTATGCCTTTCGTGAACTGTGTATACTTATTACAAAATTTAAAATCTAGTGTTATCCACCTATCCATGATCCCGAAGCGTCATCAATAGGTATGATGGAGTCAGGTTGGCGTAACTGAGGCAGGAGTATTGCTGCAAAACCTATCACCAGGCCATGGCCTGCCACGTTCAGAGAGACTCCGGCTGTCACAAAACACTGGAAAATAATGAAACGCCTGATAAATAAAAGTAGATCACATTACAATATCCATATTTGCCATATAATTTTACAGATCTTTGCTTTGTTGATTTGTGCAAAGCATTCGACAAAGTTTCATAGTGACAACTGTTTGAAATAATTGTACAAATAAAAGTTCCTCATCACTTCATAAGTCTCATGCAAAAATATTGTAAACGGTCTTTGAAATTTTACAAAAAAAAAATATCTCTGGTTTTATGTAGATACCTTAAACTACAACAGGAGTACGACAAGGGTGCATGCTCTGCCCGCTTTTGTTTATGAAACTATTTTAATTTCTAAGCACTACTTAAATAAATATTAAAGAGAGAGATTAGATGCAATTGAAAAAACAATATGTTCGATGAAATGCAGTCTTCAGAAGCAAGGTGACATTTTGTTGTATCATAATAGCGTGAGAGCCCTAAAAAAATTACTTGGGACAATCTAAGTCTGTTTGATAAATGTGATAAAAACGTGAATTCTGCACGGTCTACAGCAAAAACGTCAATATTTATTATTTAACTATTTATCAATATAATGCGTTGGATAAAGGCAATAGAAACTGGATTAAGACTATCGATTGATACGATAAAACATTCAGGTATTCAAATAAGTAATACTATGAACATTGAGATTTAGATACAAAAATTGTTTAGTGCGCGTTAAAAAATGCGCGGGAGAAAAGAGTCGTAATAGTCGAATAGTTAAAATTATGAAAATATAACATATAAAATTACATACTAATATCGTAAGTAGGTAATGTTACAGTCATGTAGCCCAATAGATTCAAGTCTCCGAGGTCCCAGGTTCAATTCTCAGAGTAAACGCTGCTTTTTGTGCTTGTTGATCTTAATCAGATCGAATGTTATCCAGAAGTCTTGGTGCGAGAATATGAAATGTAAACTTTCATTTATTGAAGCTTATTAAAATTTAAAACTAAACTAATTATTTCAACGTTGCAATTTCGGAGATCCCATAATATGGGAGATTTTATAAAACGTAAATAGAATAATTTTGCATTTTAAGTGCTCACATTGAACTGAAATAAGTTGTTGCTTACATTTTTAATTAACTTATGTTTAGATTAATCTCAATGATTTTAGAATATTAAATTGTTCTAAGATTCGATGTTAACCAAACGTGCTAAAATATTGCCCACTTTCTTAAGTAAAATAATTGTTAAACTATACAAAAAATCCCATGGTTTCTAATAACAAACCTGTCTCTTGAACGGTGTGATCCATGGTGTTATTTTCTCGTTTTTCTCCATGTCTCATGAATTCCGCACTGTGCAGTGCTCTCCGCATATATTCGCAATCGCACCGAACACAGCACTGACCATTTTACTTTCTACGTATTGCTACGTCCAATGTTTATCAATCTTTTAATGGAGATACGAAATCGATAACTCGGACTTGAAAAAGGTAAATTCACAGCTTTCAATGTAAACCACAGACCAAAAAGTAGGTATATTATAGGCTCAGTCTTTAAAACTAAGTCTTTTTTTTCTGTATACGATCTGACCACAGTCGTTATCGTTTGTTATAAACATTAAGTAATTTTGACTACGTAGTTTTGTTCTGAAGACTGAGTGTATATATTTTTTGGTCTGAGGTATAAACTGACGTACCTCTCGTACTTAAAAAAAATATTTTATCGACTACCCGTTATTTTATTAGATGAACTATATGACGTAATTAATGGTTACGCCCGACCACCGGTTCGATTCCCAGTGAAGCGATTTTTTGAAAGATGAACTTAAATTACTGTTCTTAATCTGGCTGTATAAGTGATGTCCATCGCATTCACGACACAGATAATCATGCTGTGGGTCTATTTTTTGTCTACCGTTTGTTAAAAAAAACTAAAGTTAGTAGTAATAAATAAATGCACTTTATCCTCAGGATTTAGATTAGATTCTCATGTTCTTTTATTAAGAACATTTCACTGTTTCAACTCATAATTTATTACTTTAATCTTATAACGATAACTGATATCGACTACAATAAACATCATGAAAATTCTTTAAGACGTTTCTAAACAAGTAGCAATATTATTCATTGAACGGAACCAAATATCTGCTCTACTATAGATATTTTTTTTTTAATCTTAAAGAGCATAGATTAACTTTGTTTTTTAAAAAACCACTTAAAATCTATAAAAAAAAAAAATTATAAATCAAAACAGATAGAATAAAATATCGAAGCGAAGCGTGGCCGAGTTACAAATAGATAAATAATATTAGATTGTTTCGTGGTAATATGATGAAATTGAACCTCCTTTTATAGACTTTTAATTACTAAAACGCGATCTAAATAAACTTAAAATCATTAACGGTGTGAAGGGCGTAGTTCGCGTGAACAATCTGATCTTTTGTTACCCGACTGCGCCAGAAATAGGGTAATGTTTTTTGAAGCATATGTATGTATATCTATTTACACTAAAAAATGTTTAGGAATCGTTCAAGTATTACGTACTTAACGCAGTTTTTTAAGATTTTTTACCCAATGTAACGCGCTGTAACGTTTTCCTATAGGTACCCCCCTCCCCCTCTTTAAACGTTACGTCACGAACAACCATTTTTATCTAAAAATGTTGTCATTTTGTCGAGATAGACAAATTATTTTCCCTAGATTTTTTTTGTAACAAAAAAAACTGATACGTAACGCGGTGTTCAAACTCCCTTCCCCCGATGTAACGCATCATAACATGTTACAAGCCCTCCCCCTTCCCCCAAATTGCGTTACGTAATATTTGAATGGTCCCTTATTAAAATCAGTGCGGCCGTTTAAAAGGATTTTAGTTACAATCACACGTATGTAAGGTCTTTACCACGCTGTGAATTTATCGTCACCACGCCTTAAACTAAATATTACTGGCCATGAATCAATGAACTATTAACTTACATTCTTTTCCTATTAAATTGTCGTCAATTCGTATTTCAATTGAATACCTCAAATTGTATAAGAAAAAATGCTTTGATAAATAAACAAAAACGCGATCAATATCATCGCTGAGTATTTATCACGTCATAAACTAAGCCTGGTCACGCTAGGAGTATTAAAACCGTTTAGACATCTTTGAAGCGATGGACGCAAATATGAACCTTATTACTATTGACACATGCTACAACCTAAACCACTAAACCTAGAAGCATAAATGTTGGTACAGAGGTCCCTTATACAGTGTAGAGCAGGGGTTCTCAAACTTTAAACGCACCGAAACACCAACCAAGTACTTTTTATTTTTAGGAACACCATATTTTGACCTTTTTTTACGTCGTACGTCTGTTTATCTCTGTTACATTTCAGCGATTATCGGAAGTTGACCTTTTGAATTTTTATTTGGGGCTTCAAACATGGAAGGCTTGTTCCGGTTTGATCTAGGATTGTTCTACATTGTTCCAAAACGGTTTAGGAGTGAGACTGGAACTTTCAGAGAAAATGACAAAATACACTTTTTTGAGCTGGCAGCACCTTCAAAGTGTGGTGCCAGCTAAAAAATATTTTTCGTGAAATTTGGGCAGAAATAAATTTTTGTCGAACGCAATATTTTGGAACAATACACAGCAATGCTAGAACAGCCTTCAAAATTGCTATAACTTTAAAGTGTGGTGCCAGCTCCAAAAAAGTGTTTTTTTGTCATTTTCTCTGAAAGTTCCAGTCTCAGCCCAAAACCGTTTTGGAACAATGTAGAACAAACCGGAACAAACCTCAAAATTGTTGTAACTCGAAAGTGTGGTGCCAAGTATCATTATTATTAATAGGTATTATTAGATCATATCCAAAATTATCCAATTTCCCAAGTCTTTCTTAACCGGAAACTGCCTACGATTTAATTACCGAGAAAGGTTTACTTTTCTTGTTATTTCCCCTCCATCGTTCAAAACAACTTCCAATGCAAACTTATTGCAATAAAAGATACGGTGTGTACAGTTATTATGAATTTATTGTCTCCATAAATTGTATCGGAATAATCCTACCGCTTGATAACAAGATAAACCTGTTTTCTCATTTCGTTCCGATCCTTTGTCTTGGCGGAACGGATCGATCGGACATTTTTGAAACAAAGTTACAAACGGTTTTGAAATGGTATCGCCATTTTTGAAGCAAGTAAGTAAAGTTAATTAATTAAAATTATAGGCGTGCGAATGATTTGATTAATTTTAGAATTATTAGTTGATATTTCTACTGATTGCTTTTGAGTTTTTGTGTCTGTTTATGTTGTTTAAACTTTGTCTTTTTGACTTTAAATTTAAATCTATATTTGGATTAACTAATCCAAAGGTTTATGAGCTTATTCATATAAAAATATTTGTTTTATAAATGGCAATGATAAAATCTGACTAACGAGTAATTCATTTTTTTTAACACTACAAATCACTTTTGAAATTAACCTATTTACCCGACTACGGCGAAGCCAAAAGGAGGGTTATGATTTTGACCGGTATGTATGTATGTATGTATGTGGGTATGTATGTATGTTCATCTGTTCCCTTATAACTCCTAAACTACTGGACATAATTTGATAAGTGGGGTTTCATTAGAAGCGTCTCGTTATTCCGCTTGTTATAGGCTACATGAAATTATATAAAATTGCATATGGCGCCCTCTAGAGGTCAAAAAGTCGTGAATAAAAAAATAAAGTTTTTCTTACTATACCGTGTTTGGTATCAAATGAAAGGGCATAATTAGCACATTTCAAATATATAGATATTGTATACTTTTTTTCGCGGATTTGGTCACATAAACTGGATATATAGAAAAAAATCACACCTCCATATCTTTTATACCAACCAGACCTAGCGAGCTACATTCACCAAATTTTTACTCTACTTAAATATCATTAAAGTCTGTCATTTAACATCATTCTCATCAAATTCGATCAAGTAGATTTTCATTTATTAGCTCTTTAAGCGTATTCCCGGTAATTCAAATAAAATAGCAATATTTCTTACTTAAATCTTTAATAACTCCTAAAGTTGTTAAAATATCCTTGCAACTTTTAATATAGCACATAGATCTAATTATTCCCTCTATTCTTGATAAATTTTATACAGTTACAGTGATTCGTTTCAGTTTTACATAGGTTTTTAACTTAGAATTTTAAAGTCGTTAAATTTTTGGGGAATAACTTAAATTTCTTTAAAACTAGAGTACCTATACTTACTTATGTTTCTGGAGCGTATAGGTATCAATAATACCTATATTCTCGTACAACTTTCATCTACATCTGTCGATAATTTACAGATTTACAGTCAATCATAATTTTCTTCAATATCTTCTTTCACACCTCTATATTTTATAGTTTTTTGTACTTGTACTCCAAAATGATAGAAATAAAAAAAAGTTAAAAAACTAAAACCCGACTACGAAAAAAACACGCTCTGAAAAGTATGAAACAAGAAAATTTTCATAAATTTTACTGTATTTATCGTCTTTTAAATAGAGAATTTACATGGTTATCATTATATTTTATTGTTATTATTATACATTTAAAATGATGTTTATAGGACATAATATTTATATCTACTCTCTCCATAACCATAGTGATGTTAAGAGGATAGCCGTGGTCGTATGCCAAATATTTCAGAAAGAAATTGATTTGTTATTGTATACATACTGTGTAAATATTCTATCAATTCCTATTGCACCACTCACTAAGCCTCGACTGACATTCTCCCATATTCTGTTATGATATTCAGAGAATAGCTGTGGTCATAGCCCAGTTGCTTATTGCTTTTCATTTATTATAAGGGTAAAAAAAGATAAAACAACAAACTTCTTTTAAAGCAATGTGGCATACGACCACGGCTATCCTCGTAACATCACTAAGGTTATGAAGAGAGTAGATATAAATATTATGTCCTATAAACATAATTTTAAATGTATAATAATAACAATAAAATATAATGATAACCATGTAAATTCTCTATTTAAAAGACGATAAATACAGTAAAATTTATGAAAATTTTCTTGTTTCATACTTTTCAGAGCGTGTTTTTTTCGTAGTCGGGTTTTAGTTTTTTAACTTTTTTTTAATGTTACTACTAACTATTAAAGCGATTATTATTATAATAGCTTTCAA
Organism: Lerema accius; assembly: GCA_001278395.1. Taxonomy (NCBI): domain Eukaryota; kingdom Metazoa; phylum Arthropoda; class Insecta; order Lepidoptera; family Hesperiidae; genus Lerema; species Lerema accius. Next base: position 78,801 of record LGAG01000248.1, read on the forward strand.
TGCTTTTTCGTATTGAAGTCAGAAGACGCAGTCGTATTACCATGTCTGTACGGTCCTATTTTGTACTAAACTTCCAGTATTAATAGAATATAAATAATGCGATAAGGCCTTAAAAAGTTTTATTAAGCTGTTGGTCAAAATTCTTAATTGTTTTAATAAACAATTAATCTGACTACACCGAATGTCAGGTAAATAGTGTTTTTCGAGGATGTGTATGTTTATATCTTTAACACATTCTACAACCTAATCGACTTCATGGATTATAATAGACAATATAGGTATTTTTAAATTATGGCAACCCCCCTAGAAGTATTTTTCGCAGTTGATGTTTCTTTATAAATGAACTAGAAGACCGGTCCAACGTTGTTCTAGAATATTTCATTTCCTATACTTTCTTTATTTATGCATATTTTTGTAGCTTTTTATAAGCACATTTATTAAGGCACTGGCAAGCGCTCTTTATTAATTATTTCAAGTAAATGATGACTTCTTTGCTTTGCGTCTATGTATGTCTGTGTTGTGTATGTAAATTAGTGGTCGTGTATTAGTAGAGCCGCCAAATAACCATACCGTAATGATAACAGTTACCCAAAATCTGTGTGTTCCAATCTTCACTAACCCTGCGCATTTCGGAGAAACCTTGGTTCCCGTAGGATAATAAGTTCATAAAAATAATGTCCAATAAAAATAAATCTCATAAAAACCTCTTGTAGATCTGGAATTTTAGTTGAATACGATTTTCGATTACGATGGAACGTGACTCAGATTGGTTTTAACGAGACTGATCTTTTTTATTCCCCTGACACTTTTGAGGTACTTTTCAGAATCTTTTGCTGTTTACGATTTTATTAAGAATTCAATGATATTTTATGTATTTGAATTTCGAATTTATTACTATCACTTATGACTTATGAAGCCAGGAACAAATTATTTATTAAATTATTTAACAAATTATAATCACGCCCTGAAAATTAAAACAATTAATTTCTGTATTAGTAAAATAATTCCTTGTAACAAAGGCCCTTGAAACTATAAAATAAATTAATGAAATGAATTCAATTAAATCATTTCATTGTTTTAAGGGCATTCGGACGAATGAAGTCTGCTGGATATTTTTTTGGTCTAAAATAATAAACCATAATAGTTACCGATCTGTCACGCGCCGTTAATTAATGTGATTGATTCGTTAATTATTTAGGTTAATAAACCGTTTTGTTTTCGTCAAAACAAATTAGGGTAATCTTAGGGGCGACAGTTTTAAAATTCTAATTGCTTTATATGTCACCTCACTTCATTAACTGAAGTCACTCCTAGACTCTAAACTTCACAAGGAAACCTTTTGTTGACATTATAGATAGTTTACTTCACGGAAGAAAGAACTACAGATACATTCATTGCTCTGTGTATTTGACATTCAGTTCACAAGCAATAAAAAAAGTCGTAACTAAATTCGATCTAATTTGGAAAATGAACAATAACCCATGGCAATATGATTGAATTTGTTATGAGCTATTTTGTGTATTAGGTTTAATTTAAGTAAATTGTTATTTTTGTTCTTCACGAATCGTAGCGAAGGAAATATAGTGTGTGTAATGTAATGTAATGTGCAAATGTGTGAGTTTGGCGACAGTGGGTTTCTAGGAGCAGTGGGTAACAAGCTACCTCTATCTGTATGTAACAGATACATTCATTGCTCTGTGGTTTACTTAATTAGTTTACTAACAGTTTTGAAGTAAATAAAAGGATACCGATTATCTCCAATTAGCAGTTATCGTGTTTTATTATAAATTACATTAAATTACTTTATTTGTTTACCTATTTAAGATAACTGAGCCTTTAAGGAATGAATAATTAATTATGCAAATAAAAATTACAAAACGTATATTCTCAAGTAATTCTTTTTTCTTGTTAGCCGGCAACTTATCGGCTATGCGATGGGTGTTTCTAACGTCTATAGACAAAGTTGACAACTTGCCATCTCGTGACTTGTTTATTTGTTGACTGTTACCTTAAAAGAGTTAATAATAATAACTCGGTTATTAATAGGTTAATTAATAGATACTTAATTATAATCTAGGCCGTTAATAACAAAAAATCTTAAGAGGTTCCGTGCTTCGGAGGGCACGTGGAGATGTCGGTACCGGTAGCTATCGAAAAGTTTTAAACGATTTCGTACATTTAGGTATGCTGTCGGTAATGCTTGATATTTTAAGGTGACAGGTTAAGCCATGTGACAGATACGCTCTATGGTTTTTTAGTTATGAGCGGAAACTCATTTTCTGTACAGGACCCACCAATTACGGGTTGAAATGGTCTAGAGGTCGCGATTAATTGATGTTCTTTATCCAGGAGATTTTTTTTCTAAGATACATGAACCCAGTTTGTAGTTATGTGGAATAATCACCCACTAAATTCGATCTCATAAGGGAAGGCTCTATGAAGCTCATATGAGGCCAAACTCTTTTGAAGCAATGGTCTAAAGATCGCCATTAATTTTGAAGTACCATAGTTTATCCAGGTAACAATCTTTCTAAGATGGACCCAGTTAGGAGTTATCTGGAATTATCATCCACTAAAACGCTGCAGTCATCAACCTCATATAGGAAGACGGCAAGATCTCATATGAGGGCAAATCCTCTCAAAATTTCTCCAGCATTTCTCCTGCAATTTAAGTATATATGTTCCAGGCATGGACCGTTTTGGGAGTTCTACTGAACATGCTGGGCCAGGGTATGCTGCTGAGCTTCACCACCTGTCTGCTGCCAGCTCTTCGGGACCCCAGCTCTCCCATCCAGGCTGACTTGGATACAGCGTCCATGCTGGGTAATTTTTTTTCTGTGTTGTACCGAGGACAGTGATGTGTTCCCGAGGACAGAGATAAAGAATTTTATCATTGACATAGAAATGTATTTCATTCTAATATTTTTTTTATTCTAAGGTTGCGGATGACATTTACGAGTACATCTTATATGAACAATTAATAGGTATCTAAGTTACAATTGACAACATATTTCATCTGGGATGTCACGTAATATTATGTTATACATAGGGTTAAGTAGCAGATGGTCAAGCACCATGCGTATCGTTATATATGCGTGATTTAAAAAAAAATCCACATTGTCAAAATCAGTTCGCATTTTTATACTCGGGTGCCGGATAAAATAATTCCATACAACTATCAGTATTATCATAAGCCAACGCTACAGGGGTACAAAAACAATAAAAACTGAATGGTAGATAAATATAAAGTACTTACCTAACATCGATAAATATATTAAGCATAGTAAATAACAGATAGGATATCTAAACACTAAAAATATATTTATTAGAGATCTATAACTATTCTAAATTATTACACTTTATCTCATTGTGTTTATATTTAAACAAGTTGGATTAAGTTACCAATTAGGTCTATATCTGTTGGATTAAAGATTAATTCATCATTACCATTAATCCAGCGATTAAACTTTAAACCGTATTTACGATATACAACGTTATTTAAATTAATAAACCATTAAGTATCGTGGGAAACTAATAAACATGATTATTTTTCTGGAGCCATCTTTGCTATATTATGCCTTATTGGTAAACAAACTAGGTGTTCGTCATAGCGTTAATGAAATTTTGTTGAATATGACACCTGATTTCTTTTTATTTGACCATAAAAGAAAAAAAGAAGGACAGTAGAAAATAAAATCTGTACCAATACCAATAATAATAATAGATATACATGTATACTTAGGGCAAAACATCGATGATGCAACAGGCGCCTATAACCGCTTTCCATCAGATGCCTACCTGTAGGTTATTTACATAGAACTCCTTATCGATGAATCTACTTATTTTTGTTTGCAGCTTCCTCTGTGGGCCTCTCCGGGATCCCTGGCTTCTTAATATCATCATTCCTCATGGACTGGAGGGGAAGAAAATTCGCTCACTTCATCATGGTCTTACCCGGAATTATCGGCTGGCTCATGGTATACTTCGCGAATGGAATCACCACTCTTATGATAGGAAGACTCCTCGGTGGAATGTCAGCTGGATCCACCGTTTGTTTAGGAGCAGTCGTCATTGGGGAGTACAGCAGCCCCAGAAGTAGAGGAATGTTCCTTAATCTCAAAACAGCATCAGTATGCCTTGGAAGTATGGTGGTTCACATCTTGGGCAACTTCTTCACTTGGAGAACTATCGCGCTGCAAGCTTTGGTGCCACATGTAGCTTCACTATTTGTAATTTACACCTGGCCTGAGAGCCCAGCGTGGCTCGCTTCGAAAAAGGAGTTCGAGAAGAGTGAAAAAGCGTTCTATTGGCTGAGAGGAAACGACAAAGAATCCGTATCCGAATTAGAAGAAATATTCAGAGCGCAAAAAGAACGAGACATGCATGTTACCCCCGAAAAGTCTATATGCGGAAAAACTGCTGAATTCTTGAAAAAGTTTACCAAAAAGGACTTTATTAAGCCAGTGATTATTATATTTCTTGGTGCTATCTTGCTTGAAGCAAGTGGTAGACATATTTTCCCAGCCTATGCGTTGCAGATTATCGAGGAAATTACTGGTGATAAGTCTCAGTCGTTTTATTACACACTGGCTATAGATCTAATCATCACATTGAGCGCTACTTTTTCTTCTTTTCTCGTTAAGCTCTTGAAACGGAGAACATTGCTATTCTCAACTGGATTTGCAGCTGTTATTGTTTTGTTAAGTGTTTGTACATATCTTTTCTTAGGTTCCAGACAGATCATAGCTGATGACCGAGTTTGGGTGCCAATTGCGATGTTCGTATTGTATTTCATTTTGGCTAATTTAGGTTGCACCCCGATTCCATTAGCTCTGTTAGGTGAAATATTCCCTCTCGCCCACAGAGGCGCGGGATCGGCTGTAGCGGGATTCGTATTATCAATGGGCGTGATGCTTGGCTTACAAGTGACGCCCTATTTGATGGTAAATCTAAAAGTATACGGCACTTTCGCAGTTTTAGGCGCAACGATGGCTTTCGCTCTAGTTTGTATGTATTTCATCCTACCCGAAACTAAAGACAGAACTCTACAAGAGATTGAAGATTACTTCGTCCATGGAGAGTTCAAAGATAAAATTAGACGGCCAAGTGATGTGGAAGAAGTTAGAATGAAGATGTTAAAATAGATATTAGAAATTGTAATATTAAATATTGTTTAAGTTTAAAATATTGCGTACATGATGTATGTGTGGATAATTCTTTCTGATATTGCATATTGTAGGATATGTGTTGATGAAGTTGTGCTTTTATGTAACACTGTTCTTAAAAGTTGCATTAAATTATACTAAATAATATTCCCAATTTCGACTGAAAGCAAGAGTAAACATGAGTAGATATTATGACCAGACTGGGTCAAAATTGACCAGAGAGCATTTTGTAAAGCTCTGTCCCATCTTTCAGGTACATGAATTTTGAGGACCATATTTCCTTTATGAATAAATTGATAAAGTTTTCGCCAAAATTCATAAACTTATGGATATATTGTGATCTATTTATCACTTGGATCATCGACCCAAAGATAAATGATAAATTATATTGTATTATTTATGGACTATAGTTATACTTTAGATATAAGTTGTAAATATTGTATGCTATCGTAAATTAATAAACTTATGTTACTTTTTATATTTGCTTGATAGTCAGTCTCATCTGATTTTTTTTTGTTTCAATGTTTTTCTCCTTTTCTCTCCTATATTATTTCATTATAGTTCATCTATTAGGTTTTCATTATTTTTTAATTTATTATGAGATCAAAATCCGAATCAGAATACTGTTTGAGTGCTGATACATTCAATAAATTAAAATCGTCTTAAAAATTATGTCTTACAATTAATCAGATAATTCCTATTTGGCTTATCATTATCTTTATTGTTTTATTTATCTGTAAATTAATTGTCATATTGACAACCACCAATATTTTTGTCATTTGAAGTAAGAACATAATAATATTTACAAAAACTACTGCAAGTTTAGTTTCAATTCCCTAATTTCTAATTTGGGATATGCGTGAAACTCAATATCGGTTTTATTTTTGCTGAGAAATTACTTTGACTCTCGTGTATTCTAAATCTGGACAATTGTGTGGTTACTAACTAATTCTAGAAGATTCTTTGCCTCATTTAGAACCCAGCGTTATATGGAATGAGGAAATTGATTGTACTTTGCTTTCTTCTACAAATCCCTTTCATTGTTTAGTTCACTTTATTTATATTTCATTATTTATATAGATAACGAGACGCTTCTTACCAATAGCTTCAGACGAAGTAGTACTTATAAGAGAGTAGTAGTTAAAATGAAAAAAGAGTTAATTTATAACACTTTATATTGATAAACAGTACGTGCTATGTTAGTATTGAATATTAAATAGATTATTGAATATTATCATTACATACAAAAGGACTATCACTAATCAATGGACAGTTTAGTTATTCATTTACTAGGTAATTGAATCTCTGATGACCCAAATCTTCCTAATCCTTTATTTTAAGTTCAATTGAAGATATCAATTATATTGCATGCACCGAGGCCATTGCACGAGCTGTTGTAATTTCTTGTCAAAATGTAATATTTGCAGCTTAAGGAAATACTGTCTAAGGACGAGAAATTAGACTTATAGTAAGTTTGAAACAAAATATGTATGAAATATTATAGATTATGGTAAGTAACTGTTCTATGTCATCGGTAAATAAGTCTAAGTACCTATAGAGACCAATGTAATCTTTAATGGACAATTTACTTATTGTTTGCTTAACTTTTGCCTGAATATTCTACCTCCTTTTTCAAGGTTAATGATTGGGTTATTTTCGATGGTAGATGCTAGTACCCAGTGTGACGTTTTACAAGAAATAATCTAGGAACTCACTATGTAATTGGGTATTTAATTAGGCAACGACGAAGGACCGGAACTAATGTTCCGTTCCGAGTTTTGCCGTCGTTATTGCAGTCATCTTGTAGTTCTTTAACTAACAAAATGGGTGCAGTTTGAAGTCAAGCAAATGGAAAAACCCAAATGGATTACACCGTTAATGAAACAGGTATAACTTTTTTGATTCCCCAAACATAATAGATCCTAGAAACCACTATGTCGACGTTACTTTCAATAAACGACCATCGTTTTTCAAATATAACGCCAAACTGTTAAGCGTACGAATAAACAAAGTACTCGTAGATACATCAGATGAATTGAATATTAAACTGAATGTATACGAATGCACAGACCCAAAAAAAAGAAAAGACAGAACACAAAAATCTGTCACTCGCTTGCCCTATACTACCGAGCGGTGGGCTTCTTATGGTCGAACTGCTACTTATTAACGATCGTCTTTTTATGGGTGTAGGAATGTTAAAAACTCAGTTTCACATGCTTTTTTCCAGAGTTTTGTAACGCTCGGCGTGTCTTTGAACATGTCATCTCACGGGGTAGTTATGGGATTTGCTTCCGTTTTGCTGCCGCAACTGAACGCTCCTGACTCCACGATCACAATAGATATAACGTCTGGATCTTGGATAGGTGAGGAATGATGATGAAGGCGGCTGGTTTACATTAGGGACCTTTTTATTTTAGAAGCGTTCTGTTCTTCCACTCAAAAGTTAATCATGGGGAATGGGCCAAACAAAAAAAAAACAAATAGAATTTATTAATTGGTTTCTTTAATAGTTATATTTCTTATATTTCAGCATCAGCCACGGGCATCACTCTTCTAGCCGGTAACGTACTGCTACCATTCTTTATGGAAAGATTTGGGAGAAGAAACTCAAACCTTATCAGCTTAGTTATAATAACCATGGGCTGGCTCTGCATCCTCGTAGCATCTAGTGTTCCAGCACTAATATTCGGAAGACTTTTACAAGGCATTTCACTTGGAATGTCTGCTTTGTTGGGCTCAATGTTGATTGGAGAGTATACGAGTCCAAAAAACAGAGGAGCATTTTTGGCATCCATATCCTTTTCATTCACTATTGGAGTTTTGCTGGTCCACGTGTTAGGGGCATTTCTCAGCTGGACGACGGCTGCTTTAATATGTGCAATTGTAACTTTACTAAATTTGATAATAGTAATTTTGTCCCCTGAATCACCGACTTGGTTGGTACACAAAGGACGGTACAGTGAAGGTGAAAAAGTCTTTCAATGGCTTCGTGGTGAAGGAAAAGAAGATGAACTCAGAAAGATTATAAACGCAAAAATGCTCGAAGTTGAATCTGAAAAAGTGGAAAAACAGAAGAAAATGTCACAAAGACTTAAACAGAAAATGGTTTATTTACAAATAACGATGAAGAAAGTTGAATTTTACAAACCTGTGCTGATAATGATCCATCTTTATGCCCTAGGGCAGTGGTCTGGCGCAAATATTTTAGCCGCGTATACTCAAGATATTTACCGCGTGATAATAGGAAATGATGTAAACGTAGGACCGATAGTAATTGGAGTAGATATACAAAGAATATTTTCAAATGGTGTAGCAATATTTGTGATTAAGAAAGTAAAAAGACGTACAGTACTAGCAGTATCTACAGGGTTGAATATACTACTATACTTAACAACGGCAGCATATTGTTATGCGAAGGAACAAAATTTGATATCATTCTATTCTGAAGGCTTGGGAATAGCATTAGTTCATATTCATATGGCTACAGTAGGTGCAGGAACTGTACCCTTGCCATTTATAATTGCTGGTGAATTATTTCCATCGAAGTATAAAGGATTAGCTGGCGGTTTAAGTATTTTATCTATGTCTATTAATTTGTTTTTAACAGTAAAGACTTTCCCTTATTTAATGTTGTATTTAAAGTTGTATGGAACATATTGTTTATATGCTTGTATAGTTTTTTATTGCTTAGTGATCGCGTTGATATTTCTACCAGAGACCAAAGATAGGACGTTAAAGGATATAGAAGATGAAATGAAAGGACATCGAGTTCCGGCTGAAAATATAACTCTTACCCAACTTAAGTGACTTAGAATTAATTGTAATTGATGTAGGATAGATTATAATGACGTTATTATGTTTAAATACATTATTTTTTTTTATTTTTGTTAACTTTTAGCTACCTACTATGAACCTATGATACAATTAATATAATTAATACATTTTATTTTATTATATTATTCACTAATTAATTTAACTACCTCACTAAATAATTTACTAACAAAACTCGACTTCCTTTTTAATTGATTAATTTAATCATCCAAATTGCAGTCAGTAGAATATAAAATAAGGCATCATATTACTAAAACCGGTTCATAAACTTGGTATTAAAATTACCTAGTGAAGCGCTCATAAAGTCATAACCCGATCATAAACTGATCGGTGGTTAGCAAAGCAACTGCGGGCGCGGTCTCACACATCGCATGGGTGTCCACTAGTGGTGAAAAGAGTCTTGAACGTTTCCGTGCTTCAGAGGGCACTATATCCGTCGGTCACGGCAATAGTTAAGCCATGTCGGAAGTTCCTGAGTGGCATAAGAATTACCTGCACTTGGGTTGGCAACTAACCCCTCCGCCAATCCGCACTGGAGCAACGTGGTGGAAATGCTCTAGGCCTCCTCAGTTATAAGAAGAAACCCGTGCTCAATCAGCCGTTAATTGGTTAATGCCACTCAAGCGTAAATTAAGCAAACTTTAATAATGAAAATTATGTAAGTAATTCCCAAAAATGTATTACACACACCTACCTATAATTGTCTCTTTTCTGAAGACATCTTAAAGGGAAAAAAGGGGCAGCCGATGACCATGCTAGATGTTAATTAATTGTTAATTAAAGGTAATTGAAGTATTAACATTTGCAACGGAACTTGCATTGTGTCATCATAATACACGAATAGAAGCTAGCCAGTGTAAAACTACAGTTATAACTCACTTATAGTCACAAAACTATTTGATCAGCTTGCTAAATTGTTTTACGTATTCTTTTTAGCTAGGGCTGTCAACTTTAACCAAAAAAAACCTGAATTCGATTGAAGAACTTTGTACCTCCGTCGTCTTTACTAATGAAGAAGAGGGTTTTGGGGGTAAAAAGCCACCCCCCCCTCTGTCTCAGTACTTCTTGAAGAAATTTCTTGTACTTATAAAAGCCCCAGATTATATATAAATGCCCCTACCTCAGACCAAAAAATATAATAGAGTCTGTGTTCAAAACAAAAAAGTGACGTCAATTTTTTTTACGATCTGACGTGTCATCGACCGCGGTCTGCCGAGTAATGTACCGGGAAACGTTATCATTTGTTATAAATTATGTTTTCCCTGCCACGCTGATTTGTTCCGAAGACTGCGTCTATATATTTTTTTGGTCTATGGCCCCTACTTAGGAACTTAATTCCCTTCCCAACAATTCGGACTACAACTTTGACAACCTTATAAGTAATATTGTTTCTTGTTAATTGGTAACTTATAATTATAAGTGGGATATATTTTAAATTTTATTTTTAGTACCCACCTGCGTAACAGGATCCCATTGGAACCCAAAAAAGAAAACAAATAATAAAAATATGCATTTTGGTGACAACCCTAAGAACGGGTTTGCAAACATAGTTCAATAGCATTTGCATTATAATAATATTTAGTTTGTGTCCTAATCAAGTAATATACGAGCGTAAAGTAAGTAATTTCCATCGATATTTTACCATACTATATTGCATCCGTCAAATTGCATCCGTCCTTATAATCTTTACCAAAATCATTTTTCGTCTCGTTCATACATAAAAAACAGCCCAATTGGGTCGGTTCGTGTCTTCAAGCTAGCGCGCTTATAACATTATCTACTTCTGTTTATATAATATTACTGGTAACTAGCAATTAAAAAATTGTTTTATATAAACACTTTTAAGTACTTTCTGGTTCATACACACACGACGGTCCCACACGATGTCTCGAGCGAAAGTGAAGTCAACTTTACAATGACGTCTCTACTGTCCATGTCGCTTCGAATTACGTAATTTAAGTGACATTCATACGTGAAAATTATGAAATTATTTAATTACTAGAGGACCCGCCCTCCCTTCGCTTAGGTGTACCTACCTTTTACGTGTTATCCCGCGGTACAAAAACCGTTTTTTTTTAATAAAACGTATACTAGATTAGAGGCTTTTATTGAAAACAGGCAAAGTTGTTGCCTGAAATGATTAAAACAAATGACTACTACTATGGTATGTTTTTTGCAATATGGTTGACCACGTCAGTTAGAGAAGTCCCAAACAAACTTTAAATTGTAGTAACTTCTGATAGAGTGCACGGATTTTAATAAAATAAAGTCTAAGTAAAGCCCTGAGTTATTTATGGATGTTTCATACATTGTTCTGTCAAACACACAGACAAATAGAGTCCCCGCCCAATCTTCAGTTTATATGTTAGAATGGACGATAATATAATTATGTATTATTTTATTTATTAATTATGTATTATTTTAATTACTAGCCGCAGATGTCTTTACAAAATAATAAGATTCGAGACAAGCATCAACGCTATATCTACTTGCACATACCTTTTACGATGAATGCAGTAAAATTACCAATTAAATCCAAACTGGATAAACATAGTTGGATCTAAATAATTAATTCATTAATAACACTCATTATTCCAACGAATAAAATGTTATCAAACTTACAGTGGCCTTGTAGACTGGTTGGTTTAATAAAATTAAATTATTCATATTAAAATAAAGTGATGTGATGATAACTTTCATTCTAAATAAAACGATCATAAGTTAAAAATAAATTGCTAGATGAACGTAAATGTAAATTAAATTTAAAAGTTACTTTAAAAATTAAAATTTAATTTAAAGTCAAAATTCAAATCCGGACTTCTTCACTTGCGAATTTATCGTCAGGTTTTATTTTGAAACTAAGTAATCTATATCCGACTCTTTTGAGCCTATTACCTACTAACTATTAGCATTATTAAACCGCCAAAGTGAAGTGTGTATGGATGTTCACTGCAACTTCGACCGAAGTAAATAACTTCAAGATAGTGAACATAAGACAGTGAATACGAAATTAACCTAAATAAGTATAGTTACACTGTGTTATTTCATTAGTGTAATTGTATCAAAATAGTTTTTTTTAAAGATATTAAAAAAAATGCTTCGACACTGTTCAAATGAATTTTAGCAATAGACGTGCCAACCCTAAAAACCAGTTTGTGCGTAATATATTATGCCAAGATTGGTTTTTGAATATTTTAGTTTGTGTCTTCAACGAGGAATGAGCGATAGTCGAACTTGGACTACGCCGTTTTTAAAACAAGTAAGTGTTAAACTACAGTTAAATTATTATTAAATTTAACTTTTGTGTCAACCGATGCTGTCTCAAAAAAATCACTAGTTAATTTGATGAATGATATTCGACAATTATCGTGCTAACAAAGTACACTTAACTCTTAATAATTTCATAATTCAATAAAATAATATTTATTAAGTTTATTTATGTATATCTAAATGTAGTTTTGATTCCATGTTTTATTTTCCTCTTCTAAGACGAAACTAGATGATATTAAAGAAATATGTGTCCTAGTTAACACATAATTTGGTCTATATTTCAGTGCTACGTGACGATTGGAGTATGCCTGAATATCATGAGTCATGGGCTAGTGGCTGGCTTCTCAGCAATCCTTCTTCCGCAGCTGAGGGCACCTGACTCCATCATCAAGGTCGATAAAACATCAGAGTCTTGGATAGGTAGGAAATTCACATTGCTTAATCGCTACTTCAGGCGCGCATATCTATCCTTTCAATATTGCAATCGTCGTCAGGAAACGTAAACATAACTGGGTAATTTAAATAAAGTAATAACAATTACTTAACTGTAATGTTGTGGTTTTTTTACTGTTGCTAAGTAGATATCTTGAAAGTTGAATTAATATACCTAATATTATTAAATTGCTGTTGTCTAATAAATTAATGCCAGTTAGTTTTATCGGAGCAAAGTTCTACGCAGTATTTTTGCATTACAGTATCTTTTTTATTGCGTAAGCTACATACCTAATATCCAAATTTCTCCTAGTAGCAAGAATATATGGATGGTGGGACAGTGGCATCCTTTTACCGTCAGATAACCACATTTATATTATATGTATACCTACTGCTTTGCGATACCAACCATAACGTCATGTCCGGAAAAAGTCCGGAAATGTATTTGTTTTCAAATTATCTTTGACGACCTTTTAACAAATAATTCAATTTTATTTTCAGCTGCAGTCTACGGTATCACCTTTATCCTTGGCAACTTCGTAGTTTCTGTAATAATGGACAAACTTGGCAGAAAAAAGTCAAGTTTAATATGCATAGGGATCATGGGTATAGGATGGTACATCACTGCGTGGGCCTCTACGGTGACCTCCCTAGTCGTGTCTCGTATAATCCAAGGCTGCTCTTTGGGTATTTCTATCCATCTATGCCCAGTCATGATCGGAGAATACACCAGCCCATGTTATAGGGGAGCATTTCTGTCCACACTTACCCTCGCTTTATCATTTGGAATACTCTTGACACATACTTTGGGCTCATACGTTCATTGGCAAACGACTGCCTTGGTTTGTGCCTTGATTGTAACCATCGATTTCTTCATCACATGCTCCTCTCCAGAGACACCCGTTTGGTTAATGAATAAAGGCAGATATGAGGAAAGCAAAACGACATACAGATGGCTCAGAGGATTAAACGAGGAAGAAGAATTGACAAGAATGATTCAAGATCATGTCGCAGCAGAATCGATAAATAAAAAAGAATTCAAACCTTTTTGGGACAGATTTTTAAATAAATTGGAGTATTTCAAGGAGACAGTTGTGAAGGAAGAATTCTATAAACCAAGTCTAATCGCGATTCATTTGTATGCAGCAGGGCAATGGGGAGGCACGACCATTTTATCACAGTTTGCGCCAGACGTTTTCGTATACGTCGTCGGGGAGAAAGTGGACGCATCTTCTATGACCGTCGTTCTAGCAGTTCATAGGTTCCTTTCTGGAATATACATGACATATCTCTTCGATAAGTTTAGGAGAAGAACAATGGTGATTAGTGTTATGTCTCTTGTATGGATTTCCTTATTAAGCATCGCAGGATACGCTTATGCAAGACCTAGAAATCTGTTGCCTTTTGACCATCCTGCTATAGGAATTGTTTTAATTCATGTCCACATGGTCAGCGTGTGTTCGGGCTGTGTCGGCCTCGGGTTCATCATAGCAGGCGAGCTCTTTCCTTTGGAATACAAAGGCTTAGCTGGTGGATTAAGTGCCTTATCAATATCAGTGAATATATTTATTATGGCGAAGACTGGTCCATATTTACTAGGAGACGTGGGAATTCACATAGCATATAGTATTTACGCAGCAGTTGTGATTTATGGCATGGTGATTATTGTGATATTTTTGCCAGAGACTCAGGGGAAAACCCTGCAAGATATTGAGGATGGATTTAGAAAGAGACGACCTGTAGAAGATGAAGGAACTTCTGAGCCATTGACTGATAGATAAACTATTGTTTTCAGAATAAATTTACATAAGTTACCTAAAATATTATTTTTGTTTAATTTTATGAAAGTTTTTTGGGTGTCTTTAAGACTCCATATACACGTCTAATAAGAAAATACATAGTTACTTAAGAATACTCAATCTAACATTAGCTTAGAATTTCGATAAAATGAAGACGAAATTTAACCATAACATTTGAGCATAACATTATGACAAACAATAAACTGTGTACCATGATTCCATTGCCCTGGCTACTATGTTAATCTCAACGTCAATTGACGTCAACGAAGCCTTCTATGTGACCTGCATGGGTGGTGTAGTGGTATCTCAAATGTAGTGTGGTAGTGTGCGTTTCGATTTATTTCTTATACATACACGCAATAGCTCTTGACGCTTAGGTGTCTGGTAAAACATCCTTAGTTACAAAAGAATTGTAACCTATATACACATGGTGATACACAAAAGTAAAGTAATTTCTAAATATAATAAATCAGTGTAAAAAATGAAGAAAGTAAATATTTAACAGGCACTGACTGATATTTCGGTAGCAGTGCTGATTATGAATAGGGCTGTTATCATCTTAATAGTCGTCCTCGAAAAATATTTCGCAAACCCCGACCATTTCAGCAAAATCATAGTTTTCCCTAGACCATTTTAAATAGGTACATTTGTGCAATGGCAAAAACATATTTTTGGGCTTTAGTGAAATCCGAATACTTATATTGGCTATTTTTCTTCGTTGGTCTGTTCAACTATTTTGGCTCCAATTCAGGGACCTTTAAAAATAAAATCCATAGGTCACACGTCCAGGTTTACCGAGATTTGTCCTGGTTCTAGAAGCATCTGGAGAACTTCCGAGCAGGGATTTCACAAAACATCCGAGAAATCCTAGACTTTTGGCGTCTGGAGAATGCAATTAAATTGCAAGAGCAGCAGACTAAAAGAAATCTAAGTTAACCCTTATTTTTTTAATCGGAAGTCCCATTACAATAATTCGAGTTTTAACTGAGACAAAGTTTGCAAAACTTTTTTTTGTGATAACAACTCTACTTAGGCTTAACTTGAATATGTTTTACTTTAATGCCTCGGAAATTCCCCTGACAAAAATCCTACCCGGATGTCTCCTAAACTAGGACAACATAGAAGAAACCCGGACGGATGGCAGCCCTATTATGCCGCAAGACTACCGTAACAATAAAACAAAGTCATTAAAAATATTTACTTACACTCTTTACCTCAAAATCCGTGATAACGGTAGAGATGTTAACGATAAATAAACACGCGAATAGTAAAAAATTGAAACTACATTGATAATTAAACTGAAAGGCGATGAAATGTTCGTCTGAATGTTTGTAAATGAACATTAGGATTCCCTGTGGAGCCTTGGAAAATACAAATAAACAAAGGACACATCCAGAAATGAATCAATGGCCTATGGAATCCAGTTAAATCCAGTTCGGATTGGTAGAAGCCAAAGGTCGAAAGTTCTTAGCCATTCGGAGGCCTCTGACATGGCTTAACGACTATCATTAAGATATATCTAACGCGAACAAAGGCTCATTGTGCCCTCCAAAACGCTAAAATGCTCAAGAAATCTTGCCACTAGCATTCAGCTTCAAAATGAATCACACAAAAACAATGGAATACGAAAGCAAACCCACAAGTCGCCACTGGTTCACGTTAAAATGTAAGGCAGAGGCATTTAATTGTCAACAGAGTAATTAGAGTGACTAAATATGAGGAAAAAAGGGTGTCTGCCCGTGTTACACCGCGCCAAGGTTTAAACCAACTATTTAAAACAAAACTACAATAACGGTCTAATAGTTGTAATCAATCAGTGTGATAGACGGAAGTTGCACGTCCCTAATAAACAATAGAAATTTAGTTATAGTAAAAAGTTACAGTTTATCTAAGCTGGACAAAAGTGTACACGTATCGCGTAAGTATTTATTTTTACGTTAAATCCTGTGAAACGCAAATGGTAAATTCGACCATGGATGACACAGAAGAAATTAGGAAAGTGTGATTGTCGATTATAAGACGAGGGCCGTTGCTAAACAGGAGATACCTTTGATAATTTCTTTTAATTGTCAGTATGAGTATGATAATCCAGTTTCATTTTAACCATAAAAGCACGTAGGTCCTTTGCTAAAGGCTGGGAGGCCCTAATGGCTAGCGAAATTAACTTTTAAATCCGCCGTTATTGAGCAATATAATTTCTATTTTTGTTAGTTATGTTTTCCTATGTTATTATTTGAAGCTGTAATTTTTTGTATATGTGCTCAATGTCCAGCCTAACTAATGGAAATCCAACATTCTTCTATTTCGAGTTCAAAATTACATTTTAGTAACCAATTTTCTTCCTTCCCTTCCCCTGTTTAAATTGACGTCACATTTAATCGTAGAACCTACGACCCTAGTGAGCCTTAACATCTTCTAATGCTGCTGAAAACTGCTAATTGCATCAAACAATCTGGATTAATTAAGCAATCTTGTTTCAGTGCTATGGGGACGGCATCTGCATGGAAAACGCCGTTATTAAGACAAGTGAGTATATGTTTGTCATTAAATTCTTCCTAAACGGCTATATTTGAGAGGAACCACGTATGGTTTAAGATCTCAGTGGCACCTTTGCGTGTTGCTGATGCTGGAGTACTTCAAGAGACCAATCAAACTATTAGGATTA
The DNA here is from genome assembly GCA_001278395.1 of Lerema accius. NCBI lineage: Eukaryota > Metazoa > Arthropoda > Insecta > Lepidoptera > Hesperiidae > Lerema > Lerema accius. The sequence continues at coordinate 95,963 of LGAG01000248.1, forward strand.
TTTAAACGCCATCACAGTAAAAGTTGATGAAAAGACTTTACATAAAAAATAAGGTCGGAAGATTACAATCCGATTTTTGTGGCCTATCAAATTCATAGATTGTAAAGCCTTTTGCATTCTTTCTGAAATTATCTTTCCACTTTCCGAGAGATGGCTTGCTATAATCTTTTTAACGTCCCCGATAATTCTATCTTCAGTGTTTTGCTGTACTTGGAGTGACTCTGAGCTCAACTGGAGATGCTCATGTGATGGGGTTTACGTCTGTCCTACTGCCACAGCTGAGACAATCCATGGATATAAAACTTGACGAGGATCAGGAGTCTTGGATAGGTAATTTCTAAACCTTCACTTAGACCATTGAAAAAAGGGTTCGCCAAAGTGGTACCAGATTATGCCTTTATATTCAGTTTACAGCTCTCTCCCATTATAAAGGGAGGCCTAACTATCATTTGACAAAGAGTTATGAATTACCTACGGTACGTGAAATTGCAATAAGCATTACATTGTTTTCTTTATTATTTCAGCATCTATTGTCGGACTGTCTCTCATCGTTGGAATCTTGGTAGTCCCCTCATTGATGGCGAGGTTTGGAAGGAGAGCAGCCAACGCCATAAGTAACGTGTTACTGGGAATCACCTGGGTCGCACTCGCATTTGCTACAAATTATCATACCATCCTATTCATTCGATTTCTCCAAGGCTTATCCATTGGCATGACTGCTATTGTAGCACCAATAATTATTGGAGAATACGCGAGTCCAAAGTACAGAGGAGTGTTTTTGACGACACTTGCCATGTCTTTCTCTCTCGGCGTGTTAATTCTTCATGTACTAGCGTTGTATTTCAACTGGCAGCAACTTTCATTTATCTTTGCAGGAACCTGTCTATTAGACTGTATCGTTATTATGATGTCGCCAGAAACTCCAAGTTTTTTCGCAAGTAAAGAACGTTATGAAGAATGTAGAAAAGCGTTCCATTGGTTGAGATATCCAGATGAAATTGATGAGTTGAATGAGCTAATTAAGACCAGCATGAGGCAATCTAAAGTCGTCAACCACAAATCTAATGCTACTCAATATTTGCAGGACAAAATAAAGAAACTTTTGATAATGGTGAAGAAAAGGGAGTTTTACAGGCCGGTGATACTGATGTTTCATTTGCATATAGTTAACGAATGGTCAGCAAGTAACTTAATCGATGCGTATTCAACTGATATTTTTGGTATCATTATTGGGAGCGGAGTAAATGTCCCTATTATGATGTTATCAGCTGACGTTGTTAAGCTTCTGAGCAACTTCTTTGCTATGTTCGTCATTAGGAAAGTGAGACGACGTGTGATGCTGATGACCACGATTTCTATGAACATAGCATCATTTCTACTGACCGCTGCTCATGTATATGCGAAGACACACGGAATTATCACGATAGATTACCCAATTGTTGGTAAAATGCTTATTTATTTTCATGTTTTTACACTATCTGTAGGGAATTTAGCTCTCCCAAACATAATATGTGGGGAAATCTTCGCTTTGGAATATCGAGGTATATCAAGTATGATCACGTTGCTTTTCTATTGTATAAATATGATTGTTAATATGAAGATAGCTCTGTTCTTATTTTCTGAAATTGGTCTACATGGAGCATATCTGATATATGCCGGGTTAGTGACTTATGGCTTAGTGATATCCTGGATCATGCTACCAGAAACCAAGGACAGAACTCTTCAGGATATAGAAGAAGAATTCAAAGGGGCAAAGAAAATCAAGGATTCTGAAGCCTTTATTTCGCAACATGACGTAGAAATGACGTGCAAGTTAAATAGATGACAGCTGAAGTTATAATTGAGATTGTTTAATTAGTGGCTTCGAGAAATAGTCTAATTACTATAGAATAGAGGAATCTGTAGAAAAGTGGTAGTAGGAATTATTATAGACTGTCAGACTAAAATAAAAAGTACAATGCATGTATTGTAGTAACTATTTTTTTAATGATAATTATAATAACTAACTAATAATTGTGTGGTGAGATTTGAACAAATGTCGATATGTGATCTAAATAATACTTTTGATTATTGTTAAGGAAAAAACTCAGACCAAAAACTATATAGATCCAGTCTTCAGAACAAAAATAGTGAGGTCAATTTTTTTCTTTTTTTTACGATTTGACATAATATTATAATTATGTTACCGGGCATGTTCTGAACATCGAATTATATATATAAACTTACGATGCTATGTTCTGTGTTCAAGGTAGTAACAAGTATTGAAAAGCTAACGGATTTTTTTATGAAATATATAAGCGATTTTTTTGTATAAAGTTAAGTAGGTAAATAAGTATATGTATATGTATAAGTAAAACTCATATTATGTAATATAACTGGATAATAATTTATTATTCAAAATACAAAATAAATCTTAGAACCTTCGTTTCCTTCCAGCCTTAGTTATTACTTATCAATTATATTCGGGTACATTTTTTTAAATATACGTTATTCAATGCACATTCTAGTCTGATTACATAACGTGAACGTTTAGTCTCGATTTTGTAATTAAAGCGTACGCCTAAGACAACTAATTACGTTGCCAAATGGAGAAAAACAAACATTATTATGATTATAACAGCAATTTTTTTCCTGCTTTTGTCACGTTGTGCGACATATTACAATATATTGCAAATATTAGCAATCAGGCGCTAAAAGTAAAATCCTTTTTACTGCTCTATTCAATTAGAAACGAAATAAGTAGCTGATCTTAGGAATGTGAATTTGGAAGTACAAACTCGTTTGCTATTTTCCCACCGTAAAAAAATTATATTAAGCACCCATATTTCTAATTTTCAATAGTAAAAAAAAAAAATATAAGAGCAAAGTACAATATTTAAGCGTTACAGTACTTTACACAAACGTATTATAAATACTTTTTTTAGTCTATTTTTTGTTAAAGTATGTTATCTATAAAAGTAAGTGCTTTTCAAATTGGATTTTTTGTACCGTAGTTTTTGATTACCCCTTGTTTTAGACTATGAACCCACTAGCATAGTTAATTGTAAGCTTAACAACATTTTTAAGGTTTTAAAATAAATAAATATGAACCAAACGAACTAAGAGCTAGAACGAGAACAAGAGCATTACTTCTCGATCTTTCTACCTCTCTCTTTAAAGTGTGATCGCAGACAAGGGCTGTCCATTAATCACGTGAGATTCGAAAGGGGGGAGGGTATCTGTAGTAACGTGTACCTATTTTTTCGGCAAACGCAATAGGTAATTATGCATGTATTTTATGAATACTA
>LGAG01000248.1:117902-129636 GCA_001278395.1 Lerema accius
CCTTCATGTAAGACTTCATTTCAGTCGACCACGGACCCATAGTTTCAACTGCAAGCGCCGCAAACTCATAATTGTCTAAAATTGATGAAAATTAAATTGTATTAAATTAATTTTTATTATTCAATTAACGCTGCCCTATTTTCTAAAAATTCTACTGTTTTGTGCGAATAGAAAAATACTTGATATTCGTAAAAAATTGTAAAATTAGATGAGATTCGACTCAAGACCCGCGGGCCCGCTCACAAGAACGCCATATAAAACTTAGTAATACAGGATTCTGTGTGTCGTGTGTGACAACACATAGACAAAGAACACACACTCCGATTGAGAGGAGAAATTAACATAATTATAAAAAAAATCCACTGCGCTGTAAATCGAACCCAGGACCCCTTGTAGATTCGTCCCACTTAGTAACCAAATGTACATACTGAAACGGCTGAACTGAAAATTAGGAACGGAACTTTCACTGGAGGTTAGCTGATGTAGTATGGAGTAACGTCTTTAGGCTACTTTTTACCTTCGATTTGGCATAGGTTTACCGAAGCGATGCAAGGGCGGGTCCACTAGTGATACATAAAAATTAAAAAGGCAAGGAGTACCTGATGTGGAAAATATTGCAGAACAACGTCTGCCCGGTACTCTAGTATTGTATAGAGTAGGCTCTATATCGTGATATTACTGTTGCTATGTCAGCTGGTTTGTCAGCTTTCCTTAAAAAAAAAAGAAAAAAGAGACACGAATTAATAGTACTTGTTTTACGACTGGGCTACCACGCTTACCTTGAAACGAATAATTAGCCTGTAGCTTGCCATCTTTCACTGTTCCTAGGTTGTAGGTTTTAATACCTAGTTTTATGCCTTCGTACCTACTGCATGCGGAAATAACGCCCGCATACAAAATATAATGGACAACACAAATAATATGTTTTTAAATATCTATTTGGGGTTTTTTTTTTCAATTTAAATCAATTATATTTGCTTCCTTATATCGTAATATTTTAATGGACTTTTTTGCTTCGGTTCTCTTTAAACGGATTTCGATGGAGTTTGATTCTGAAATAGAATAATTGCATTTTATTATGTTGAATTAATAGTTTTATTATTCTTATGTTTTTCAAGTTTTGAAGCGAACTTGAATATTACAGTAGGAAAGTTAAAAAAAATATTTGTTTTATTATAGGGGGTGCTCTCGATTGCCGTATTTGCGTATTGCGGACACAAGTTGGATTAAGACGGGTATTCACGACTATCGTATTTTTAGTGTGGTGATAGAAATACTTACATAATTATTTTGGATACAGAGGATTATTCTTGATTATAGTAATTAACAATAAACAGACTTTTACCCATTTTCTCATTCTCATCATCATTATAACAAAGATTATGTTTGATAGCAAGATGTTCAACAACTTTCCAATAAATAGCCAAGATGTCTACAGTACTTTACATTCTAACGACTACATTACAGAGTAATTGTAACAATGTACTTCTATCTCCCATATCGCTCGCAGCGCCCTACATTACTAGATGTCAGTGTCCAGAATGTAAATGGTACCACATTTACACTAACAGTAGTTAAACGAGTAGCCTAGTTGGTAGTGACCCTGCCTCCGAAACGAGGGATCCCGAGTTCGATTCCCGGCCGGGGCAGATATTTATGTGACAGATAAATGTTTGTTCTCGGGTCATGGGTGTTAGTGATGTGTTATTTGTGTTGTCCATGCCATCCGCAACACAGGGAATACTACTGCGGGGGTAGGAGTGTGTTAGCGTTTTAAACAAATGTAAATACTTCGTTTCTCAAACGATTTTGTTTTAATCACAAACCAAAAAATATATAGACGCACTCTTCGGAATCAAAAAGCGTAGTAGGGCAAACAACGTTAATAACAAATGATAACGTTTCCCGGTTCATTTCTCGGCAGACCGTGCTCGGTGACATAATGTCGTATCGTAAAAAAAAGAAAAAAAATTACCTCACTTTCTTGTTCTGAACATTGAGTCTATTTTATTATTCGGTCCGAGGTTCTAATATACATTTCCGAAACCGACCCAAATTCCGTCTTGGTACAACAGTGTGTATTGTATGCGCGTTGTTCGAGCGCGCTCACTTTGGAGTTTAACTACTGTTACCTCTCTATACTGTGATGGTACTTTGTCCAGGACGCAGTAATTATACTGTACACTGGATAACTTATCAGTTGTCCATTAGTCAGCTTGTACAATGCACTTTAACTGTTACTCAGACTGTCTTATCTTTTCTCCGATTTCTGATAAACTTTCAACCCGTAGTACTGTTTGGGTGCTGAGTTATTTTTAGCGGACAATTGCAGATATTTAAATATGTACTAGATAAGTTATATAACCCTTAAACACACCAATTTATTAAGTAAATAAAATAGTTTTGTCATAGAGAAGTAACGGCTAAAGCTAGCACATAATTTCTTTTAAATATTGATGACATTTTTATTTACAGTAAATATTCCGTAAATTTTACCCGATTTAGAATTAATAAAATACTTATCTAATAATAATTTCTATGGGCGACAATGACCTCTTACCGTCTAGATTCTAGATCAACTAAATTGACTTTTCCTTAACAAAACAAAAGAAAAATATAGTTACTGAAAATAATGTCGCTAGACTTTTAATGACGAATCTCTGGTCCGTGTTCTAGACCTATACATTAATGTCTTGTATTACAAAGATATTCGTATATCTACTGATTATTTTTGCAAGCAGTGCCATCTGGCTTTGTGAACTAGTTGAATAGACATAATTGGTGGATCATTGTGCGGACTTCCGCGAATTTGTTTTAAGTTGGAAGGAACCGAGGAATCGTTCGAGCTGGTACGGATGTCGGAATTCCGGTAACGTGATCACGGAAACCACCGTTTAGAACTTTAGAAGGTTCAAAGTTAGTGTTTATTTCTGGGTAACCTTTTACATAGATATTAGCTACTTACTGGCAATTAGTCCCAGCTTCTCAAGGGAGTAATTAAGAAAGGTATTTGTTTATTTATTTGATTTCATTCATTGGTAAAGGATGTTAAATATGTCATTACAAATAATATGTCAAAAGTCCCCATCGATCCCACGTGTACTTTTTTAATTTGTGGTCAAATATAAAAAAATCCGGGGTTTCTCATTTTTCTCTAAAACCAGAATTATTTTCGTAAAAATAGGTCAGACAAAAGTTGTAGATCATACAATTTTCTACAACAATTGTTCTATTATTTTTTTTTCGCACGAATCACCGTTCGCGCGATATCGTGATTTTATAAATTGAAAATGTTACATTCTTCATAAATGCACACATTTTCGCACCGCCTATTATGTAATATACTTGGCGCATTTTTTTAACGTAGTTTTCCCATTAGGCATACTCCACGGTCTATAGGGTCTGTCATTAAGCGTTTCCTTTCTTTAAAATAACAAAAAATCCTAATATATCTAAACAGCAATAAATATACGCGCCCAATTGTCTATTGTAAATGAGCTGTTATGAGGATAATGAGTAATTTAAACTCGTTACCTATCTTTATCTGACTTACTGACTCCAATATTAGTGCCTTAACTTTACGTAGATTACTTGTAAGTGTAATATTATGAGTCGACTATCTCAATATTATAAAAGACCAATGAGTATAAATCAGTATTTTGTTTCAGGGGGCGTTTATTTATTATATGAAGCGTTTGGTGGAGGGAGTTGAGTCGAATCTCATTGAATCTTATTTGGGGAAAAGTTGGGTGTCGCCGAATATCATGTAGGTAATTTTCCGCGAAACACCAATCGCGAGAACAAGGGAGAATTTTTTTTTTTAATAAAACACATTTTTAATAATTAATAATTTCAGCTGAGCTCGACACTATTATTCTAGATCTTTAAAAAATAAAGAATGTTACAAGCTTTTTTTAATATAACAAAAATCACAAGACAAGATTTCCTTGCGTTAATTTAATTGATAACCCGCGCGTAATATAACATGTAGATAGTGGTATAATTATGCGACATTGCAGAGTATTATCCTTTAACTAGAGGTCAGGGAAAGCCGAATCCAAGTGATGACACTTCATAATAATTGCGTGTTGGGGTGCCCGCATCTTAATAGAGCTAGGCATGTCCATTACAGTCGCCATTATCGATATTATTATCGATAAATCCGTGAATTTAATACCCTTATTTTTCGTGTTAAATCTATTCTAATAATATAAAGCTGAAGGGTTTGTTTCTTTGAACATGTTAATCTCAGGAAATGCTGGACCGATTTGAAAAATTATTTTAGTGTAAGAGAGTCCATATATCGAGGAAGGCTATGCGCTATATTACATCACGCTAAGATGACTAGGAGAGAAGCAGCAATAAAAAATATGTTACTTATAACCAATTTTCTGTCTGTATCTATACCAATGAGTGAAGTCTACTGCATAATATAAATTTTACATCATTATGCGAGTGTTATTGTATCTCCAATATTTAAAATGTTTTTAACTATAAGTACATATAATACATGTTCCTATAGAAATAGGCGTAAAAATACATTAATTAATTGACTTGAAGGAGACATAAAACTTGTTCTGTATATAATTAACACTCGTCATGACTAATTTATTATCCTGAGAAATATTATATGACGTTTGATAAGATAACGTAAGAAATATTCAGAATATTTGCCGTCTATTTTTACACCGACATAACTAAATATTCACATTACTTAAAATGTCACAGTTTTGACATAATTTTAACTGTTTAAGTAAATATTTTTCGGAATTTTCCACTCTTTTGATTAAATGTAATCATAACTTTATTAAAGCAATGTCACCCCACTGGTTTAGCATAGCAACATATAAAATAAATATTATTTCGCTCATAGAATACCTTTATACCGTTATTTTAACTTGTCGTATTAAAAAAATCATTTTCAAACCAGTTTTTATGAATATTTAAACATATTAAAGTGAGAAAATTACATAAACATTACTAGAAAAGTGTGAAAAACATTAAAAACTGTGATTTCCATTACAAGGTTTACGTAAAACTGCATGCTAAATAGGACAAGTTAAAAAAATTGACTATAAAGGATCAAACGAACTTAACAAAAACTAAAAAAAAACTGAACCTAATAATTGATCACGAGTGAGTCATGATTATGAAATTGGCTATAAAGATTATATAATTTAATTTGTTTTTATACTTACACTTGCGTCATAATTGCCTTTGAGAAATGCATATAACCCACAATATTAATTATTTGAGTATATACGAGGTGATAATGTTGCTATTACGTTTTAATCCCTACTTTAATGCAGTATTAAATTCTATTTTCAGTTTTCACTTACTATTGCCCTTATTTCAATTATCTACAGAAAACAATGCGACGACTTCAACGATTACACATTCACTCAGTTCACATCTGCCAAGAATTTTGTCAACAATATAAATAAAATGTAATGTGAAAAAATCTTTCCATGACGTTGAAGTGAGGTGTCTATAGTTCAGTTGGTAGTAATCTGGCCACCCAGTCCCTGGACTCGATTCCCGAGGAAAAAAATGTGACAAAATATACTCGTAGTTAAAATACAAGTACCTAATTTGTGCAAAACCACGCTACCAGAATAAAAAATAATGCTATTTCGGTTGTATGACAATATCTGATACCTAAGTAGTTTGATGCCTGTCACGAGAACCATGTTATATGTGGAACTTGAGTGTATATATTCTAGGTATGCTGTCGTCTAAAAAGAAAAATAATAACAGCTGTTTCTGTTGTCTAATAGTCATATGAATGGTATCAATGTTTAATTTATTGAAAATTTCGAATACATGAAACGCAAATAAATGATCTTAATTAAGATGTTGACCTACACTAATAAACAGTAATTAAGACACAAGGTATCTGTATCTACACTATGGTAAAAATAAACTGTTAGCTTCCTATAATAAACGGTAGCCTTCATAAACAACTGTACAAATATCGTTAAGCGTCTACTAAGCACAGATCATTATACTATCATGTCATTCCGCTCAAACAGTTACTTAATACTAAACAAATACGATAACAATAAATAAATAGCTATCGACAAACAATGGCGCGTCACTAGGGCCGCGATTCGCGAAGATTGCGTAGAGTACACTACAAATTACATGAGGCAAATCAGTTAGACGTCCACGACAGCCAGCACCGAACGCTTACAGCGTAATTAAAAAAAAAGTTCGAAGTGTATTTAAAAAATATAATTTCAAAGTTCAAAAGAACTAGTGCTGTGTTGTGTTTGTCGATACTATTAAAAGGTAATTTATTCATGATAATTTTTGTAATTTAATTGGGTCGGCTTTGTATTCGTTCGTTATTCTCATTGTTTTTATTAATTAACGATTTCCGAACATTTTGAATTTATTAACACGCAATGCATTGTTGTTAGTTTAGTTAAAAAATAACCAAACGTGTCATGTTACATTTTTTTAATAACAATCATTATTTTTTAATTTATTCTCAACATCAAATACCACAATACTTTTACGACTACCTACGTACGTACACTTTAATTATTTTTTTTACTATAACGTAAACGATAATAAATAAATATTTATGCGAAGCGTCAAATATAGCAATCTAATTTAAAAAGAATAAAAAAGATACTATTTCCGTCACCGATTCAAAATTAAAACGGATATTCTAGATGACCTAGATTATACAAAGAACTAACCAATTATCAGCAAAAACAAAACTAACTTGGTTTTTACGTTATTTTTTAATAATAGACAATAACGCAGTCCGCTGCCGCCTCTTTGTCAATGGCGTCTTCTGTTTAAATCGATTGAGTTAAAATAATTATTTTTACGGGATTCACTGCAATTTTGGCGTCTTTTCAAATTAAACTGAAGTTAATTTTATCGTTAGGTACTATTAATAATTATAATAGTTATTTGCGGCGATTATTATTTAATAATGATTGGTAGACTCAAATGAATTGTAATAGGAAGGGTTAAGGCTATTGGCATAGATTCCCTGGTTTTCTGAAAAATAGGAAAATGAAAAATATTGGTAGATTTCTTATGTTTTTCACAAATAAAATGTGTTCCTCATATAATTATCTCGATATGCACTTGAAGAAACGACATGTGTGTGTTTTAGCCGAGAACATTTACGTTTGTTCTATCTGACAGACTGGAAGAATTTCGTATTTAAGCTATACGTATCGTGATAATAGACAGTGTAAGTCTTGCCCCGTGTGTTAGTCTTACCCACCTTAAGTACCTTATTTGGTTCCTGTTTGGTATCGCCCTTGATTTAGGCTAAGTTCAGGGCTAGCCAAACGTGCATCTAATTATATTTTCCCAGAATTTTTATAGTATTAAGAGACCTAACGAGCTGACAGAATCCTTGTTTAGGGGTGCATAGCGTTATTATTATTATAACCTTTCCCTGATCAGGACACAATTGAAATTGATTTATTAAGTAATTACTATCAATCCTAATGAGTCATGTATCCACCTACCGACAACAATCGCTTGTAATTGTTAAATATTCGCTGAGTCATTGACATTCACGAGAGATAGTAACTTGTCCTTTGACATAGACCGATATTCAACCCTCCTACGAATAATGTTGTAACCCACAAATCGTTATTAGACAGGGAGCGATTTTTGGACCAAGATGCGTGCAAAATATGTTTGCGTAGGTATGCTAATTCATGGAAATACTCGTATGTATGAATTTATATCCATACTACACTACGCCGGCGGCTTGACCCGAGAAAAAGAAGTTTAAAAATATTGGATGTAACCTAAGGGAACCTATAATCGAGATAAAATCTATCCTATGTCCTATTCCTGGATGCAAAATATCTGTGCACCAAATATATTCGCTTAATCCGTTTAACGTTCAGCGTGAAGGTCTTACAAACATCCAAATACCCAAACATTCACATATTTATAATATTGGTAGGATTTTTATTTCAGATGACAAAATATTAATTTATCTAATACCAATATAATCTAATTAGAAGTTGTCAATTACGTTAAAAATGTAGAGTAGGTAGTCGGTATGTAGAGAATTCTCGTGTGTCATTTTTCATGATTATTTTCTTCCTTATAAGTAACAATTATTGACTGTAGAACACTTGCAAATGGTGTAAGCTTTTAGAAAATTCAAACCCGAACCATTTATTTCGTGAAGGTATTTTCCAATACTCGTATGAAAGTACTAAAATTAAAATTTTGATTCTACTTAGTACCTACCATTTTAGAAAGTGTCATTGCATGTTTATTAGGTACTATTTACTACACCATAGGTTACATAATTAAATTTCTAAGGTGCTAATTGGGGCATTAATTAAGAAAATAATAACAAATATACAGCAATATCTATGATACAAAGAATGAAAAAGAAACTCCTCAGTACATGTTTTGAAACAATTTACGATCTGAACGAAGACTAAAACATCTTAGACCTCTATCTTTGTTTCATTATTAACTACAATTAGCAATAACTTATTATTATTGTCAATCTTAGTGATAACAGTTGTAAAATGTAACGTAGTATTATGACGTATGTGGCGTCAGGAGCATCAAAATAATAAGGTCGTAAGTGATATATTGCATGATTTCATTCATACATTGCATAAGAAAATATTAAACTTTTAATTTGAGAACAAAAGGTCAAAAGGTCTTTCTGTTTTATGTCTACGAAAGTTTATTTTTGATTAGTTAGGTAAGTCGGTAAGTAGTTTATAAGCTGTAGAACTAATTAGGGTTAGGCCTGTATTGTAAGTCTTTGCGTTAGATTTAATTCGCATTAGATTAGAATAACAAAAAAAAATCAAGTAGCTGATGGCCATTCTTTTTTTTGCATAATTTACTAATCTCAAACTCTACATGAAACCTCCCAATGTTTACAATCCTTTGATATAATTATGTTACAAATTATTTAACTTTTCTTATAATTCCTTTTAAGTACTGTAATATTTTGGCTGTTAATTTATTGAACTCCACAACAGATGAATATTAAATTCTTTCTATTCCCTTTCTTCTCCACAATAAAATTGCGTAACGGGGGTACATTCAAAAAATGTATGTGCATCAGTGAATTATTGATACCTATATTTTATTAATTACATTATATTATTAGAATTGATACCTATAATTACTTTGAATTTGAATTTAAAAATCATCAAGAAATCTTCATCATCATCATCATCATCATCATCGACAAATCTACTTACAAATGTACTCATACCAATATAAAGAAAGGTATAAGCTAAACAATGGTCACCAGTCCTTACCTTGATAGATACTGTATCTAGATACATATCTAGACTTCTAGACAACTTATCAAAGTATGTTATCTGCACGAACTTCAATAACAAATCGATTGAGAAAACGTTTCATTGATCGCAGGGCAGAAACAGATGGAGCATAAAAAGTAAATAATATTGCTGTCTTATTTATTTTTGCTGATTTTCATAGACTTTTGTCAAAAGAGAAGTTCCTTCTACAGTTGTATTAGAGCTGTGGTTCCCAACTTTTTCAATATCATTACCCTTGTGGCCTGTGATGAAAACTAATTTTACCCCGTCTTTAAAATGTTATCGAAACAATGCAATTAATTTTTTTCTGTAATTTTCTATCTTAAGGCCTAAAAACTAGATTTTTTGTTACCCCCGTAAAATAACTGATTTACCTCGTGGGGTAATTACCCCCAGGTTAGGAACCTAGGTACCTACTAGAGGCAGGGGCGGATCTACCTAAGGGCTTTTTTGGGCTTCATTCCAGGGCCCGTGCATACAAAGGGCCTCCAGTGTCCCATTAAAAATTAAAATTATCATTAAAGTTGGTTAAAGAGTGATTCACTGCGTTACTATAGAAATCAGCCAAGTAGTATTAGCCAAGTTATAGCTCAGTTATTTAAAGAAGGGAACTGTCAAAATTGTGGGTGGAGACAATAATTCGACGTAAGGAGAGCAAAAAACGAACTGCTTTCGATCTATTTTTATTAATTTAATTTTTTTATTTTATTTATTTGAAACAAGTTCTTCCGTAGGGCCCAACAGTGTAACCTGTTATTTTATTAAGAAAAACTAGGATTTCTCTTAAAGAGGATAGACAAAAGTATAAAGAGTATCCTATATTGGTCTTCACAATGTAATTTGCTCCGGAATAAATACATAAACGTCGAAATAATTACATGGGTAAATCATTCCAACATAAAATTAGGATAAAATCTATCCTATCTATGTGTAATTTGTGGATGTGGTCTATGTGCCAAATTTTATTTTAATTCGTGCTAAAAGCGTAAAGAAAACTAAAATATATAATATCTGAAAATCTATACAATTTTTAACATTTATAAAATTAGGTAATTAGGCCAAGATTTTTTCGTAGTAAAATTCCTCTGCTTACCATACCTACTATGTACTATTAATACCTATATACTCGTCTTATATACTTGCCTTATGTAAAAACCATCCAATAGGGTTAATGACGTTGTGTTGCCGAATTTTATTCTTAAAAAAAAATGCTTTGACAAAATTGACTCTTATTTAATACAGATTACGGCGTAATTCAGTTTCAATATTTTTTTCCATATAGATCAATTTACTACAATTGTCACATACGACATATTTGATAGTGTAATTGTCACAAGTCAACTCGCAGTTCCGTAAGAACACTGCAATAAACTTAAAATTTCAAATAATTAGGAGAAAACAAAAAGAGTTCTCTTATTTTTTTGATTCCTCTTTTATGTATTTTTAACATCCTTTTTACTTCTCGAAATATTTTTTTAACCAATATATTGTTAAGAAAATAGATGCAATTCAAATTACCAAAGATAAAGGTAACGTTTCTTTGCTCCTAAAATTATGAATATTTTTACTTGCGTCATTATTGTATGTAGGTGACCCCGCCCATTTTCCGTCGGTAATCCACGTTGGAATAAAAGAGCTTATTTTGAAGCGCCGTCTGAATATCTTCGCCAACACTACATCAATAAGTATCATGATATTAATAAATATCGTATTCTGGTAATAAAACTTAACAACGTTTTGTGATTAATAAAAAAAAATGCTTTTCGATACAAAACGAACGCTTTATAATGTTTTTAGTTAATTTCAATAGATTTTTTCAAAGATAAAATTATGAAGAAAATAAATTATTTAAATTATGTCAATTCCAAGTAACTGTTTGAAAAATAATTAAGGAGGCCATAACCGTTAGGCAACACCAGTGGCCATGTTAAATAATCATTTATGCTTAAGAATCGTTTACAACTGATGAAGTTTCAAAAACTTTGGCTTTATGATAATGAGACAAAACTTTAAAATGTCAGGAGGGAGAAGGTTGTGGGTTACCCACAGGTAATCTCAGCTGAACTTCACTACATACCACGTTTAGTAAGGGAGGCCATAGAAATCAAAAAACATCCCAAAAATGTCAACAGGGAGGATGGGTTTAAATTATCTCAAACATGGAATTCAGTGGTTATTTTATGTCATCGAAAAACAGTGTCGAAGTCAGTACAAGTAGATACCGTGTTGTGTGTCGTAAAATGATGAAAAAGAATGTTTTCGTAAAACGGACCAGACGGAAAGTTGACAGGCTTATCTGTCACTAATGTTCAGCTGTTAATATTCTTTCTCCCCGCCAGCCACCCCAGTCTCGCCGTGACCATGGTCCTTGTAATTGGATCGAAATATCGGTGCCAAATAAATAGATCGTGAGTACTCGTTATACT
>LGAG01000248.1:130370-148224 GCA_001278395.1 Lerema accius
TTTTAATTTTATTCTCAGCTTAATTGGTGTAACTAAGGTAATTTCATGCTGTCTAAATATATTACATTAAATAAATAGTAAATATCTATCCATTAGTATTAATATAGATATGTAAATATAAGTTTTGAATAAATAATAAATCATTATCCATGGTTAAAAAATTTTTTTTTTGCTCACCCTACTGAAGAGTCCAAGAATAGTGTTAAAAAGAGTCAACAATATCTACGGGAACGCCCAACTTTCCCTTCTTTAATTGCGCGAGCTATACGAGTATAATCCGCCCTTGACTAGAGGTAGGTATATCAAATGTCCATGGGAGGCAGGGAATGGTGGCACAGCAAGCTCGTTTGCTCTTCTCATAACAAAACAACATCTATAGTACAATGAAGGATATTTCCATGCTGTGGATTGGTTCGCGTTACGTAATAATGCGAGATTTATAAGACATTTATTCAATAACAAAGAATCCACTATTTCTCAAAGGAGATCAACTGCGTCATTATATGTCCTATTTTATGTCAAGTTATAAATTCCTGATGACAAGATTAAATAGACCTTATCACTTGAGATGGAGGGTTTATTTTTAATTACTGTTTTTGTTACGAAGCTGATGTACAGTATCAGTTATTTCTCAGTATAGTTTTTTGAACGCAATAAGTAAATAAGTGTCGCATGCGTGTTCATTAAGCAAAAAAAAATGTCCAAGTATGTAGCAACGTTCACCGTTTAATGTGTGTATATGACGTGTTTTGGTCTAAAAATAGTGTGGTAGTGTGCGTTTTGTTTTCTTCTAAAAATAAAAATTTTGAAGAATTTCGTTTCCAGCGCTTCTTATCCATGTAAACTTTAACCATGACAAATTTTAAACTAATTTCGACAAGGGTGTCCGTAAATTGCAGCGATTGCAACAATCTTAAAGCCACTTCGAATCCCGCGCAAAAACTTAATTGAAAATAAGTGTAACATAGTCATTATGGCAAGATTAAACACATCGAGCCGACTAACAAATTGATGTTGTGAAACCACATGAGTTAGTACCTTCAAAGGCTAGATAGCTAGCTTAAACTAAGTGTTCGAAAGAGACAGTTACAGCTAAGTATATATGTCGGTCCTGTTCTTTACCTGAACTAGTAAAAAATAAGTCTAATGGTAAAAAGTTTGTCAAAATTGTTAAGTTTGTCAAGAAGAAAGCACAAAAAATCATTATCAAAGGACACAAAGCTAGGTACCTATTCTTCTTTTTTTTTCGTTATAAAAATAAATTGCTGTTTGTTAGTCTCGTTAAAACTCGAGAACGGCTGGACCGATTTGGCTAACTTCTTTTTATATTATTTCTGGAAGTCTAGGGAAGGTTTAAAAGGTAGGGCAATAACAAAAAAAAACAGCTTTTTTATTTATTCTGGGCGGTACGAAATCTGCCAGGTCAGTTAGTCATATATAAAAATCAATTGCTGTTCGTTAGTCTGGCTAAAACTCGAGTAAGCCTGGACCGATTTGGCTGATTTTGGTTTTAAATTATTTATAGAAGTCCAGGGAAGGTTTATACCTAAGATGAGTAAATATGAAAAGAGGCAATACAAAGTTAGCCGGGTCAGCTAGTACTTATATAACTTTTCTATAGCGGCCTGAAATATTTAGTAGTTGGCTTTTTTGTTAACTAATTATTGATAGTTATATTTATCACATTGAGATAAAACTAACGTAGCACACGGTACGTTCTTATCATAATGAGTTCAATTAATTATGTATATTACTGGTTCGTATACCAAACGTGTATGTATTTGAGAGTATATTTTGTATGTATACAGATGTTAAAGTTAGGTAAAACTTATTTTTGTTCGTCATTAATATGTTTACCTATAACTTGGTATTATTCTGTACATTAAGTGACTTCCAAAATGACTAGATTGACTAAAAGAAAATCTTGTATATCATCATCATCATCATCATCATCATCGTAACCCATAACTGTCCCACTGCTGGGCTCGGGTCTCATATCACAACGTGAGGGGTACAGACCATAGTCCACTACGCTGTTCATTACATAACCCCCATCCTCCGTGTCAGCAAAAGTAAGCAAAGGAAAAACCAACCCCCCTATAGTGCTTACATAATACTTGAACGGCCCCCTTTTCGTAAAGGCTTTGTGCAAAGTTTCCATTTAAGTTAATATCTATTAGTCATGCTTTCATCGCGTTTAGAACTCAGAAGTCTTTCAATGCTAATCATAATTATCCTAGGATGCGCGACAATTATGCTAATATGACGATTTAAATGTAGAGATAAATATCACATAGACATGGCATAACACGACAAATTTTACAAGTTGTCAATAGGAAGGGGGGAGGGAGTTCAGCTGCCTATACCCTTATACCTCCTTTAGTATTATCCTTTCCTGCAAAAACGTATCATTCTCTTTATTAACCTAATTATTTACTTAAAGTTAATTTAACAGTCAATTATTGTTCAGTATTATGTTGAGGATGAATCGGGAAAACGATAGCTTTATTTAATTAAATTATTAAAGATGAAATAAATGTCAAGAAACACTCGTCTTTTTGTGCATAAGACATTTCTATGACATTATCACTCTATGGATTTACGTACTAGTTAATTCTGCAACTTAGTTCATTGCTAACTGGTAGTTGATAAATGCGTTTATCAGATCATTATGTAATTATTTGAACTTGTCTCTGCTCATCAGATACTTTGTTTCCGTATTATTATAACATTATATTTAAGATTAAATTGGTTATTATTACAATTTATTTAATGCGAATGACAGGAGAATGATACTCATTGGCTTGACGAATCGCAATAATCACTTTAGTAATGAGTTGTTATTGAAGTCTTATCAATTTCTTGAGGTCTCGTCTGGTATATTGCGTGGTTAGGTGCACAGCCGGCGAGATTAAGTTAGATTGGTGTACCACGGATAATTTTCTTAGGGGTCAAGAATGGTAGAATTTTTGATAACCTGGTATACTCTTTTGTACACTTAGAAGATAGAAAATCTTGTAATCAATTGGTTTGAATAATTTTTTGAATGATTTAATGTTTTATCATTTATGATTTCCAGAAACGAGATGGCTGAGGGCAGAGAGGAAAATGTCGGAGAAAATGAATCGCCAACTGTTAAAGATGAGGAAGACATAGATGTCAGTACTAACACTGATTGTGTACAAAAAGATAGTGTTAAAGAAATTAATCCTGATAAAGTTACAAACGATCCTCATGTTACGGAAGAAGCTGGTAAAGATATGAATGATACAGAGAAAAGTGAAGGTAAAATGTTAAAGATAACAGAGAATATTAGACAAAGAGAAAATGAAAGATCGAATTACGTACACAACATAACGAATTCCGGTCTTTCTCTCAACGGGAAAGACAACATAAAGGAGACACCGCTCTTATTTGATTCCAAGACTGTAGTTCGATTCTCACCGGTTTGGAAACAGGTAAGAATAATGATAATTCAGCTGCCATTATCCCAGTTTTCGGTTCCAAGTTTTATTTTTTCCTAAAATGTACCTACATATCTTTTGGAAATAGTAAGGAACTTTCGAATAAAAAGATTGACAGCATTTAAGTGAACCTGCGTACCGAAGATTTCTGCAAGTTGTTATTACAAAAGTTAACATTAATAGAAGTCAGAATGAAACAAGTAAAAGTTCATTTCTCCACAAAAAGAGGTGTTAGAAATACCAAAAAATATTTAGATTTTTTTTCTTTAACTTTCAGACCTTGACAGCGACTGCGGCGATCGTTCTGACCTTCACATCAGGCCTCACGTCAGGGTACTCTGCCGTGCTGCTTCCTCAGCTCAAGAATGAAAATAATATACCCTCAGACGAAAGCACAGCATCATGGATAGGTTGGTATTATTAGTTGTATGTCCCAGAAGGTTGTTAGACTTACTTTTTATTATTACTCGTACCAAGTAAATGACGTATCGACGACGTATCATTGTTTAGATGATAACGTTGGGTTTAACCTAACAGTCATAGGGATCGAAAACAATTATTATATTATTATTTTATATCTTGCGCATACAAAAGGAAACATTACTAACAAACACATTTCTACGCAAATTGGAAAATTACTTCAAGGCAGGCAAATATGCCAGTCCAAGCGAATCATTCAAATACTTACAATACCCTAACAAAGTGTTTGTTTTCCTTTTTCAGCGGCAATGGCAGCACTTCCCATGGCACCAGGGTGCCTCATAGGTGGTTGGATGATGGAGAAGTTCGGAAGACGAAACTCTCATTACATGACCTGCGGCCCATTCCTTCTCGGCTGGATTTTAATAGCTTGTGCCGACAATCTTGCCCTCATCCTATTGGGCCGCTTTTTCACTGGACTCTGCGTCGGTTTACTTGGACCACTGAGTCCGGTGTACATCGGAGAAACGACTGAGCCCAAGTACAGAGGAATCTTCCTCGCAGGAGTATCCTTAGCTATCGCTGTAGGCATTTTGGTAGCTCACATTCTCGGGACCTACCTCTCTTGGCAATGGACTGCGGTCATATGCTGCTTCTTCCCAGTCTTAGCAGTCCTCTTGCTGAGCTTTGTTCCAGAAAGTCCAACTTGGCTCATTTCTAAGGGACAAATAGAAGAGGGTGCTAAAGCCTTCGGATGGCTCAGAGGGTACAGCGAAGAAGCTAAAGCAGAACTCAAAGGGATCATCGACAAGCGCAAGGCCGCAGACAACGAACCGACTCCGAATTGGAAGGAGAGGCTGGTGAATCTAAAGAGCCCGGAGCTCATAAAACCTTTGGTGATAATGATCATATTTTTCGTAACGTGCCAATTCTCAGGCGTTAATGCTATCGCATTTTATTCCATACAAATAGTGGAGAAGGCGGTCGGGTCGGCCATGGACCACTACATGGCGATGATGGTGATCGATCTGGTGAGGGTGGTGATGTCGATCGTGGCGTGCGTGATCTGCAAGAAGTACGGCCGGAGACCGATGTGTATGATCAGCGGCGTGTGGACGGCGATATCGATGGTCGGTCTCGCGTTGTTCCTGTACTTTACAGAAGGGAAACCCACCAACATGTCCTGGATTCCCCTCACTTGTCTCATGATGTACATCTGCGCCATTTCGATCGGTCTAGTTCCTTTGCCGTGGATGATGTGCGGAGAGATCTTCCCGACCAAAACTCGAGGGTTGGGTTCCGGTATCAGTTCCGCGACGACTTTTGCCTCGTTTTTCGTCGTGGTGAAGACCGCTCCGGGTCTCATGTCAACCTTGGGAGAAGTAACCACATTCCTAATCTATGGTATCGTAGCGTTGGTAGGTACTGCCATATTATACTTTATTCTGCCAGAAACAAAAGGCAAAAGTTTACAGGAAATAGAAGACAAATTTAAGAAAAGTAAAATAAGTATAGCATAATAATTATTGTAAGTGTTATTTTATTTTTAGATAATTATTAAATAATATTTTATTAAAATTATACACTCGCTGAAAGCGTATACATATTGTTTATCTGTGATATTATAGACGATAAAATATATTTTAAAATATTAATTTTCGTTTCAATTATCATCAAAAAATTTACATGCTTAAACGATTAAATAAATCAAAAGTCAAGAATTAATATAAAAATTATATTTGAGTAACATAACATTAAGTATTAAGTAAAATGGCACAAAGATTAGTAACTACAACATCAAATATAAATGCATTTTGGTACTAATATTAAAAATACTTAACACAAAAAGCTTAAGTAGTAGAAATACTGAAAATCAGTGTAATAATTTGGTTGATATTATTAATTAAAACAAGGTTATAAATATAAGAACGTAAAATTAAGTTCTTTTCATAATGCAGGAATCTTATTTCTTGCATACAGTATACAAGTTAATACAGCTGTTATTATAGATAATTACTTGATAATAAGCAAATATTTGTCCTTCAAAACGGGTATTAATGACACTATTAAAATTACATAGTATGTATGTTAGTGTAAAATTATTTGCTTTTCAATCTACATAAAATAAAGGTTCAAGTAGGAATCATTTAGAATAAAATTCTTCGATCTTATGGTCAATAGTCATCCAATTTGGGTCCTTTTTGGAGATTGGATGGATGGATGAGGGGGCTACTTGGAGCGTGGTTTGACCAGTCTTGAAGCAGGAGGAGCAAATTTGGCAAATCCTTGCTGGTCAAATACTGGAAGCAGATCACGAACGCGAGCCGATACGGTTCCGCCAGTAACCCTGAAAATATTATGAACTACTTAGTACTAGAAGTAATAGAAAAACAAAAAAAAAACGACAAAAAATTGAGGACAGGGTCATTTAAAAAATTATAAGGCTTATTTCACTATCATTATAGTTATTTTTTTGAAAATTTTAAGCATTTTTTTACAGGACTATTCCATTGAGTTATTATTTGGAATTGTATCTTTTGTTTTCTCGTTCAAAATGTCTCTCTCTTGTTGTTTAAATAACACTCAAATTTTATTTATTTAATGTTATTTAATCATCATTTGGGAAATTAAGTTTTTCCTTATTTACCAACTTACCTCACATGATGTTATTAGATGGTCATAAGTCACAACCCTACAAACAATGTATTAAAATTCAGTGATACAAAACACACATAAAAGAAAAAAATTACGGCAAAAAAAAAGAAATGCAAGCTACCTGCTTGGCTTAATCAGCTTAGCAGCCTGAGCAGGCGTAGCAAGTTCAGTGGGGAAGTACGTGGCCCCGTAGAAATCCAGCCCATTCTGGAGAAGAATATTAGCTTCCTCGATGTTGGCGAGGGTGACGCGGAGAACACTAGTGGCTTCCTTGGGCACCATGCTGCTAACCAACTCCCCGTCGATAGAGGTTATCGCCCGCGGTGGAGTCTTCTCCAAAGGTTTTGGAGTAGACGTGCCTGTAAAGAACGGAGAAAAAAATATACTCTGGCACATTCTTTTTTTCAAGTGACTCCCGGACAGCAACTCAGAATATATTTATTGCCTGAAAGAGGAAAATGATGTTACTTTAAATATCATACAAAATGTACATTGACTTTATCGTGTCTGGGGTTGTATAATCTAGGACTCTCAAGAGAATTACCTTTTACCCTTGAAAGCTTTATTGATGGGAACAAAAAATTCCCATTGAAAAAACTAAGCAGTACCAATAAATCTGATGAGGACGACAACTATCTTATTAAAAAAAATGGTCAAAAAAGAAAAAGTAAAGAAGCAGATTCTAGAAGAAGGGACAGTAGTTCAAGTACCAGAGAGTCTAAAAGAGACGACAGTAGTTCACGTACCAGTGTTACCTTCTCTCGGGGATCCAGCGAAGTGAAGACGAACAACTTCGACGACCGAGGTGAACTTGTAAAGGGCATGGCGAACGTCTTCCTCTGGCACCTCGTCAGGGATGTCGTACACGTAGATCGTGAAGGTCTTCTGAGGTCTGCAGGGGATGGCGATCTAGATCCACCAGAAAACAGGATTGATACCATAGTAACACAGTATTGGAACTAGTGCAGCAGTACTCAGTGGAAGAGTATGCTCTAGAGTATCCTCAGTTATGAGGAGAGCCGGGCTTGGTAGTGGACCGTTAATGGGTCGAAGCTATTCGAACTAGTCACCAAGATAATGGCTTTCGAAATAAAGACCTGTAAAGATACGACGACTTTAATCAGGTTCCCTTCATACGCTTTGGAAATAACCAAAAACTTAATTTATATAGTCTGTAAAAGATATGTAGCATATTGAAATTGATGCTTCAATATCTCTCTGAACAAAGTTGCTTTAAGTAGTTTTTAATTTTGAAGCTTCTCTTAGCTTGTTAGTAATTTATGAAAGTTTCCTAATATCATAACAATTAGCGCAACAGTAAGTAGTTAACATCCTTAGGCAAGCTTTATAAGTGAAAGAAGATAAAAATTAACTAAGATAAAAAATGATTTCTATTAAGATTAGCCTGACGACAATATATGTAGAAGCAGTTACTAAAAAAATTAAATATAATTAAAAAACAACTTTTCGTTCTATAAGATTACGATAAATAATAAGCAGATAAAGAAGGGCGAAGAGGCATAAACAGAACAATTTAGAAAAAATAGTACCTGAAGCCACTAAATTCAGAAATTTTAGAAATGCCAATGAAGCAGAATTACAAAAGTCATTCGCAAGTTTTGTTCCTCCCACTTACTTTCCTGTAGAACCTGGAACCGGTAACCTTGTGGAAGCCTTTCTTGAAGACCATCTGGTAGTCGTCAACGCTAGAGAACTTGAAGAGGATGCCCGTAGCGGTCTTGGTGAGAGAGAAGCACCCTTTAAACTCCATCTTCTCACAGATAGCGGAAGCCTTCTCCATGCTAAGGCCGTGAGAAGGAGTGAGAAGGAAGGCGCCCTTGGTGAGGAAGTGCTCGGAGTCCGATATATCGGACTCGCTCTCTCCGCCCTTCATGAGAGTGTGAATCTGCTCCTTCCACATGTACGAATCTGACATCTGGAGTTGGTAAATTTTGATCAAAATTTTGAACACGATCCAACAATTTTTCAAGTTTAAAACCTATTATAAGTATTTTAGAAAATATTACGTTACTCTTATTACATCAACGACTTGTTAATAAATCTATAACGAATCTAAAAATAGGATATTCTTGTCACAAAGCTTATGAACCAGTCCTGAAAGTATCTCATAAGAATACAATAGAGAGTGATCGCGGTACGGATGACTGCCCGCGGCTCAACATATCAATCTTCGACTGTAATTATGGCATTGTTTCAGCGGCATCCGTTTTAAAAAATGGGAGTGACTATTGGAAGATTCTATTGCATTATGTATAGGTATCTATTTTTAAGCGCTGTTCAAATCACGACCTTTTTTGATGACTACCTATTACTAAGCTACTCGTATATCTAGTATACCTGGTTGTTTTAGAAGAA
The DNA here is from genome assembly GCA_001278395.1 of Lerema accius. Taxonomy (NCBI): domain Eukaryota; kingdom Metazoa; phylum Arthropoda; class Insecta; order Lepidoptera; family Hesperiidae; genus Lerema; species Lerema accius. The sequence goes on from LGAG01000248.1 coordinate 139,286, forward strand.
TAATAAGTGTTTATCAAATGGTTCAAACGCAAAGGTAGGTAGGTACCTACTATAGATGTCTTTGACGATAGACCCCTCCTTTTGAAGGTCACTGGGTTCCCCCAAATTGATGCTCATTAGTACCTATTAATGTTCGGTGGTAAGAATTTTTAGGTGCCTTTCTTCGAAAATTAACAAATGAGAGTTGTTGAAGAGTCCTTTCCCCGTTAACTTTTTGAGGCAATGTACCTATGTATGAAGGATCACTTTAAATAATTTTATGTTGAAACACCTGGCGTTTAGTTTGGTACTATATCCGTAAAATGTTATACAAAACATTGGTAGATTAAACGTACATTCCTAATAAGGCTTTGCAGTAGAACAACCAATTAGCAAAATTAATCACGAAGAGCTAAGAGTGGGTGGACAGACCATTTCGACCAAATTGGTTCACTCCGTTCCCACAGGCCCATAAACCCATGTATGGTGGCAAATTGGAATTACAATTGTTTGATTCTGTAATTGCTCTTCGAAGGTGAAGGCGGAAATTGTTATTTATTCTAGTCACCGAACACCCAGTAGTTTGGAGTTGATTACAAATTGTTATTGATGATTTATTAAAACTAGTTAGACCATCGCGCTCCTAAAATATTTCTCCCAGAAGCAATACATGCCTAAGTATTTCCACGACCAAATCAACATGCTCTATAATGCAACTAAACTTCAGGAGCAATAGATAGACTAACCGATAAAAATCTAAATTTTAATTTTATGGACTTGGTAACTGACCAACTGTGGTTCCAACCAGAATAATGGTGAGAAATTACAATTTTAGACAGGATTTTTGCGGCGATATGAAATAATATTATAATATATCTTTTCCACTTGTGGTTTTTTCACACTATGCTGACAAAAAATAGATACCTACATATAAATCTTTAACCTTAACTTTGTATCCTTAATTATCACGCGAGAAAATCCAAGGAGCTTTCCGACTAAACATTATTCTGAAAATTGTTAAATATTACAAAATAAACTAACTGCAACTAACAAGAAACGGACCTGGACGTCCCTATCATAAACTAGTTAATCAAGAACGCGTTGCTGACCATTTACAAAAATACAAATTTTATTCAGAGCCTGTTTTTCTGTTTCAGCTCTTAATATTTTTACTGGACTTAAAAAAACTTACTCGTATCTCTGGTCTCGTCTGGTTTTTCAACTCAAAGACCTTTCAGGACCATTTGACTTTGAACGAAAAATGATTTATTCAAAAAGTTTTCACATTTTTAAACCTCTTCCAATTTGTCCATTTTTTTTATTATTATTAAAAGAATGTGTAGGCACATATTACATGAATCACAAGTAATCGGAATCAATTAAGTTAACTTTTTCAGCTTTGTATTAAAAAACCTTAAGTAACAATTATAATTGTGAACACAGTAATTAAAAAAAATATTACCTTTTATCCCACTGACAAAGACAAGATGAAAAATTATGCGCTGACTATTCTGTTTTATAATTTTACATTTTATTAATAAAATTGTACATTTAAAAAGTAAAGAATAAATCCACTCACCGATCCCCTGTTCTTCTCAGTTTTGTTAGAGCTGGTAGCGTTAGTTTTCTCGTCTTCCGTCCTGTGTTCGGTGTCAGAGATGCCTTCAGCTAAGGACATGTTGTTACTGCTGAGAGCGGTCGGCTGACGCGGGTTTTGGAAGCTCACTGACCACCCAGCCGTGGAGCCGCACCTCCGAACAACGGTGCAGTGGAGAGGGGCTCCTACCTTATTAATTTTAATAAGCTTGCTATGGAATTATAACCCTACATTGTACGCCTATAGGCAGAACTAAAACTGGGATTTCTACATCTTTTAAACATAGTCCCATGGCAGGACGTAGCAATAAGAATTTAAACTGTAATTTCTACATCTTTTAAGCCTAGTCCACAATAAACTATTTTGAATTTTGGAGTTGCGATCGTATTGACTATCGAGAAGTTAGCTTAGGAATTACTATAGGATTGGATTCGCATTAATTAATAGCTGAGTTTCTTGTAATGCAAATGTAATTTAATTGAGATTTACCGATATTTTTTAGGCCGTTATGTAAACAGTAGGTAAGTTCCTAAGACAAAATAATTTGAATTTAATTTTTGAATTTTTAGTTACAGGGTTTTTAAATCTTGTTAACAATAAGCTGGTTTGCAGATGCAGTTAGCAAGCTAATGGATAACACACATAGTTTATTTTAAATACTGATCGGTGTATGTGTTAAAGTAAGCCTCATAATTGTATATAATTACCCGTTACCAATTAATTGGATAAAAGGATTAACAGTATTAACCAATGCTTGGAATGCATTATGGCAAATCAGTGAGATAAGAAATTAAATACCCAAACAAATACAAGCAAGCGTGTAAATCAGGGCTAATCAAAGATAAGAATACGGAAAGACAAACTAAATTTAAAATCTATACACATATAATATGATACGATATGGTGTATTACATTAACTATTACAATTTATTTTACACTTCGACTCCATAGTTTTTATTTTTTATTACAGGAACTCCTTACCTATGATCGTTTGAGAAATTATACTAGCATAGCATCATACCTATAGATAGTTAAAAATAAAACTTCGTTTATAATACGAACAATATCATAAATTAATATAAGAACAGTGTAAGTTTAAACATGTTTAGAATAAAAAAAATAAAATAAAATACAAGCTTTTATTACATTGTCATCAGGACTGGACCAGTGTGTAAAATTTTAGCTCAATCGGACACCGAAAAGTAGGTAAAATTTAGCTTGCAAGATTTGATTACAAACACCGGGACAGTGAATCTAAATAAAAGCTTGTAAAAAACAAAAATAGTATAAGGATTACATAAGTACTTATTATAAAACTATTTTTCGGAGTTATAAGGGTGTGGGAGATACACCTATTCTTCGAGTTCTACCAACTTCTGGTAGTGCAACATCGATTAAGACTCCGCTTAGGTAGGTAGGTTGTTAAAAAGTGATATTAAAACATGTCTGCGTTTATCATTTGTAGTAGTTATTAATGTTCATATGAACGAGTCTTTACTTTTTCGATGCAATAATAAATTCTTCCAAATATTTTAGGTTGACTAGATGAGTAATTTTCAGTCAGATCAGAATCCTCATATACCTATTTTTAAAGGCAGGTTTTTGACAATCCGTTATATTATGTAAAGCGTGGTACCGACAGGGGCATATTTTATTATTTATCTTATTAGCTTTAGTTTAGATCATTATTGTTGCATTCAAAAATCTTTTTAATGCTTTCCGTTTTAATTTAAAAACACTCATCTTAAATCGTGCCGATCAAACATTAGCGGTTAACACATTTTAAATATAAATTCAATTGATACATAACTCCAAACATTTACCTATAACATGAGATAATTTCGATTACAGTATCAAATATTTACAAGTCTTATCAATAATTTGTCTTCAATTAAACACGTGGTACTTTTTTATCGTGACGGCCATTTTTACGTCTAATCCCTTTGATATTTCAGGTAATGTTGCTGTAATAATTTAGTTATTACAGTAATTATGTAGTGTAATGTAGCAGCATGAACCGGTTATTTATCTTCGTAATAACTACGCAAATAAAACGGAAGATAACTTTATAGATGAAATATGAAGACAGTGAACTTAAGACGTTTTGTGAACTTCTTTGTGAATAAATAATTTATTAAGTATCTACAATAAAAAGCTGTAAATCACTATGGGTGTTCGGATCACTCCTTTCGTGAAACAGGTATGAAAAATATGGTTAATATTAACAAAAATATGGATTTATGATGAACAAAATGTTTTTAACAATTAACACAAACTTATATACTCAATTTCATTTATAAAAAATGCTTTCTCGAAGACAATTTACGATTGGTTCAATGACCTTTCCTTATTAGCTGCAATATCAGCCCCTGTGAATTACAATAACATCAAAATCTACACAAAACATACAATTGTATTGTTTATAAACGTTGATAATTACTTGTATATTGAGTATCTGTTTTGCATTGAATAAAATTATAGTAACAACTCCAAAAGTTCAAATATTCAGAAGTCAAACCGTATTTTTATTTTTTGTAATTCAACTTTTATGAATTTCTTTACAAGTTTAAAAAATTTGAAAGACAAAAAATGTTTTTAATGCTCCTGAAATTTTAAATTTTGAGTTGTCATATACCTTCAAAGGATTTTTGGTATTTCCAGTGTTTTATCACGTTAGGAGTAGATCTAACTTCATTATCCTTTGGAACCACCCTGGGCTTCCCCGCTGTCTTGCTGCCCCAACTAAGAGATCCAGTGTCTTCTATCAAACTCACAAAAGAAGCCGAGTCATGGATTGGTAAGATACGTTTGGAATGATGCTGATGATGGCTACTCCTTCTTGAATTAATTCGCCATTGCTGGGAGGCATGACCTCATTAAAATTGGTAGAAGAGAGAAGCTTGTCTTTTATGATGGACTTCTTCCATCAACGTTTTGGCAACTAGCATCACATAATTGTGGTTCACCCTTCAAGTTAGTCATAGGTTATCATACAAGAGCTAAAACAATAATTTGACAGAATAGAATATTAAATTACGCTACAGTTTGTTTCGGCTGTTACATGTGGGACCTTGTACCTTGAGTGTATATCTGATAAAAATAATCTTTTCTTTAGTTATCTTACGCCGTAAATATATCTATATTACAGCATCGGTGTTCGCCCTTGGTATGCTCTGCGGGTACTTCTTCACGCCGCCCATCATGGATCGTCTCGGACGGAAAAAGGCCCACTGCTTCGTCTCATTCATGTTCATTATAGGATGGCTCACCGCTGCCGTTGCACCTGATGTTACGGTGAGCACATTATATTATATCCTACTCGAAGTAGCTGGTGACTGTATGGAGACACTTTATCAGCAATTTCTTTTTCCAGGTTCTGATCTTCTGCAGAGTTCTCCAAGGCGTAGCAGGTGGACTAATAGCGCCTCTCGCTGCGGTTCTTTTGGCAGAATGCTCGAGCCCAAAGAATAGAGGAGCTTTCCTCACAACAATCACACTTTCCCAATCAGTAGGAGTTTTGCTAGTCCACTGCCTAGGATCTGTATTTAGCTGGCAGATGACGTCAGTGATTTGTGTATTCTTTCCTTTCGTAAGTCTCATCATGACGATATATACGCCAGAATCTCCAAGCTGGTTCTTATCTAAGGGCGAATACGATAAATTCCAAGAAGTTTTCCGATGGTTTAGAGGCAATGAAGAAGAGGAGGAACTGAGGGCAATGATACAATCTAAGTTAAGTGGAAGGAAAACAGTAGCCGTAGATGATAATAATAAAGGCGGTAGTTGCTTTGGAAATATAAAAGAGCACGTGATAAAGAAGGAATTCTACAAACCTCTTATCATCATGATACACTGCAGCAATGTCATACACTTCACGGGCGGCACGCTACTGATTGCATATTCGACTATCATTATCAATATTTTGATGGGACCAGGAGTCAACTTTTACTTGTGGACAGTTTTTGTGGACATTTTCAGACTGTTCTCAAACGTAACAGCAATATTTGTGATCCACAAATTTAAGAGACGGTTTATGATATTTTCATCGGGCAGTCTTTGTTTGTTTTCTTATGTAATTACAGCGTGCTATCTTTATGGAATTTCTAGCGGTTGGCTGGAGAGGTCTTCTTGGATACCAATGTTTTTTATTTGCTTACAACTTTTCTCAAGTGCAGTAGGCATTGTGCCATTGAGATTCGTAATAGCTGGGGAGCTTTTTCCTCTCAGATATAGAGGTATCGGTGGTAGCATAAGTTTTTCATCTGGAAGCATTTTTATGTTCATCGTGTTAAAGACATTTCCTTCTTTGGTGGACAATCTACAGCTTCACGGTGCATATTTGGTATATGCGTCAATTGTAGTGTACAATTTACTGATCTTATGGATAATGATGCCAGAGACTAAGGGGCGAACATTACTACAAATTGAGGAAGAGTTTAAAGGAAAACAAACAGAAGAAAATAATGTTGTAATTACTGAATTAAATGTTAAATAATGTGTAACAAAACTGAGAAGTAAACAATGGAAATGATAGCATTAAAACGAGTCGATAATTCCATCAAACGGAATATAGAAATTTAACGTAACCTACTCTCAATAAATTTGCTTAATTGTAATATGTGGAAAAATTGTACAATGGACCCTATACCATAAGTTTTTATAATTAGTCATATAAGGACTTTGGTTTAATTGCACTTAAATAAATAGGTACCTGCTTAATATTAAGTCAATTTTTTGCAACATCCATGAATGAAATAAATTCAATTATAAGAGTCAACATTATCACATAGTACCGATGAATGAGTGCCGGACGTACTTATTGCGAATAAAGATTTGCTACTAGCAAATACTGTGTCATATCTGATAAGATTCAAATATAAATGCTCGGACATTATCTACTAAAGCGATTCCCCAATGTAGTGGACTACATCTAACAGTTCGGACACATCAAAAATACGATTAAAAACGTAATAATCAGATAACTTAAATCCCACCTGTTCTGACAGGGTTATTTTCGGGTAAATAACAAACGAAATGGTTGTGAAATATGTGACTGAGTGATTCATAGGAATGAGTAAGTGATACGCTTCAGTACAGTGTGGTTGAATTGTTGTGAAGTGTTTGAAAATGTGTAAAAAATTGAAAATATCTCCTTTTATGAAACAGGTAAGTGGTACAATTACTCGTATTTCTTGTGTATAAATAATCGCACTTATAGATTAATTTTATTATAAAGTCGCCGATAAATTGCCCGGATTAAAAGGTGTAGGTATATGTCATAATGAATTTCAGGTAAGTATTACTAAATTATGTACCTACCTACCTATTTCTTTTTATTTCAATAAAATCAATTAGAAAGATGACGCAATAATCACGACTTTACAGTTCTATCTTGTAGTGACATTTCATTAATAATAACATTGAAATAGCATAGTAAGGCCTAAAGGAATTATTAAACCGATAGTAGTTATCCTGTGGCATGGTAATTTTAGCCTTTGATCAACATACCATGTCTTCTGATCTTCTTTTTACCACCGCTGATCTACTTGGCCACTCACCTAGTATTTGGTAGCCTGTCTGGTCGCTCAAAAATCCAACAACTAAAGACATACATATTAGTACCTATACACCTCCTACCTTATCACATGTGCAGAGCTTCAAAAGTTTTTCCCCAAATTTCTAACTACCCTGCAGTGCTTCGTGACAGCGGCAGTGGACGTCACCACCGTCTGCTACGGCAGCACCCTGGGCTTCCCCGCTGTCCTGCTCCCTCAGCTGAGAGACCCTCGCGCCAGCATCATGCTCACCAAGGAAGCTGAGTCATGGATTGGTGAGTTGGTTATCTTTTTCCAAAACTTAACATCGATTTCTGATTGTGATAAATACAGAATATTAGAGAGTCGTCTTTGAGTCAATCGACAAAGGACGCGTCAGGTTCCAACAATAAGTGTCCGTTCAGACAGACCAGCTCAAAGAGCATCGGTTCGCATTTTTCTATTCACACAGACCGGATCGTATACGGTCGGATTTGTCCAAAGCGGAGCCCTCAAAACCTGGAAAACATCTCAAGGCGAATGCGCTAGCCGCCGGTCCGTTCCTTTGTTTCAAACACAACGCGTCGATAGTGACAAAAGAAGTGGACATGTCAAAATAAACGTAAATACGATTAACAAAACTGAATTTCCATCGTGATAAAAATCTGCTCGCCTCTCCGAGCCGGTCCGTCTGAACGGGCCTTAAGCTTCTTTTCCCTTATTTTTTGGCCGGCTACGCATCGGTGACAATACTGAAACCCATGAACGATGGCAGTGGCTCGTCAGATCGTATATTCGCTAAAATATATGCAGTACAGTTAAACCCTCCTCAGGACAGAAATTGTATTTTTAGGGTACTGTTTATGAACTCATTTTAATGTTCAATCAACTTATTTAAATTGCCTGTAGATAACTTTAGTTATATCGTACGATGACTCTAAAATTACTACTTATCGCAAATTGATTTTCTGTAAAAGATTTAGATCGATGGATATTCAGTATCATGAGTTTGTACCTACCTAAGATATTAATGTAATAAAGTTATTTTTCACAATTCATAAAATATATAATTATAATAATAGATCTTCATCGAATAGTAATCGTAGAAGGACTATAAATTGAATAAAGATAACAACCCGTGCACAGATGTCTGTTGTTATGAGGATGTAGATAACTATCAAGTGGTTGCAATTTTGTTTAGGTATTCTCATTTCAAAAGGCTGTTAAGAAGATACGGTTACCTACTACCAATATTATATTTTGCACGCCGATATTTCGACCCAGTTGCATTAGTCGTGGTCACGGCTAAACTGATCACCAGTTCGATCAAATTATGATTTACAAGTTTATCATTAATAGAGAACTAGACACTTGGTTCAAACTGACTACATTTCGAAGCATTGTTAATTATACATTTTAAAAATAATTACTATAAGGTCGAAATTGCATTAGGTACTATAAGAGATATCTTCCAGAAAGTTAGAGAACCAAGATTAGGGACAATATTGAAGGCAACGTAAACATCTAGTTCTTTTATTAGTGATCGAATATTTTACGAGATCTTTTAATGTTTTTCAGCGTCAGTATGCGCACTGGGTATGCTCTGCGGGTACTTCCTCACGCCGCCCATCATGGGACGTCTTGGGCGGAAGAAGGCTCACTGCTTCGTCTCTGTGCTCTTCATCATAGGATGGCTCACCATCATCTACGCTAATCACGCACACGTGAGCAATCTTGCACTTTCAAGCATTACAAATTGGTCTTAACTTTGTTTATCCAGCTATTTCGCCAGAAAAAATACTCATTGTAATAAGCTTAGTAAGAGGGAT
>LGAG01000248.1:167046-184832 GCA_001278395.1 Lerema accius
ACGTTTTGTATTTAGAGTACGAGTCGATAAAGGAATCCGAGTAATGGGTATTCATGATACATTTTTTGTTATACCGACGAATCTGGGAGACTCACCTCTGGATCGAATACATTAAACGCATCATGAATGCACATGTTTATATTTAAAAAAAGTTAAAGCCTTGAAAATCTGTCATCATTACCACGACGCTTTGTCGAATGAACCAGAATCTTACAGAAAAGTATGTATTCAATTTTTCAGTACTAATAAAAATAAAAAGTGATAATAAATGTGTATAGACTATAACACAGTAGATTTTCAGAGGGAAAAATTCGAGGTAAGAATATAAAATCCTTACCAAACTACAACCAAAAATATTTTATACATTTTTCAGTAATTAGTAGTACATTAAAAACTAACAGAATTTCACTACTTCTATATCTACAGACAAACACATTTAATCCTTACTTTGACAGTTGTTGTAGTTTGTTTTGTCTGCTTCATACTTCGCGACCAACTACTGTTTCTACTACTAAACTAGTACTATTACTTTTTAATATTATCTATTATTAACATTTATTAATAATCCAGTGAATTTAGTACAGAAGAAACCTTGATTTCTTAACAACATTTCTTTTATGTAAAGTTTTTTTTTTTCATTATTACATTTTACAATATTATGCAGTTATTTCTTTACTCTAAAATTTTTTTTTAATTAACTCCCGTTTCGTAAAGGCACTTGAATATGGAAGTTAGAATTATAATATCCGTGTCTATCCATAAAAAGGTTCAATTTCACTGGACTATTATCAAACACAACTTACTAAAACATTTCGTAGTGTGAGTAGAAACATGTCAGATACAACCAACGGAGCAAAGTACTCGGTAGCTGACAGCCTTCAATGTTGTAGAGGAAGTCATCCGAAGTATTCTAGATCATTCTACGTACTACATACATACAGCTTACCCACACCCGACACCCTGGAGTACGACTGGAAGCGCTCGCGACATCTAACTACTGAGACATGTGACATGTGGCTATGCCGTATAGATTGTATTGACGATTGTACAAGCGTCCTCAGTGCGGTAACGACTATTTGTCTGTTTGCTTGAATAGGAACGATTCAATTAAATGAATTGCTGGAATTTTACCGCGAGATAGAAGACTTCATGGTACACAAAAATTTCATTATTTTGCCGGAACAATCATTAATTTTTAAATCTAGAGAAAAATATTGTGACTGTAACAAAAAATATTTAAGTATTTTTTAAATTATTCTGTCATTTCGAATAGACTAAACACTTGCAGCGTACGTACTGTGAACGTACGTATACGTACGACAGTACGTGCACGCACGCATCAACGAACTTACACGTTTACACGCACCGGAACGCTCACACAACCATACACTGTACCATCCCACGAGCCACGACAGACACGACATCTATCTATCTATCTATGTATCTATCTGTCAATCTATCGAGCGCCCCCATACTCACATAGCAGGTTACCTTAGCGAGCCAGTCGCGCGCGTGCGCGGCGGCGGTGTGCAGCGCGTGGTGCGACGGCAGCGCCGCCTCGATGTCGTCCCCGGCGGCTAGCAGCGCCTCCACCTCGGCCAGCGTCGTGTGTTGTTCTCGCTCCACGCTGGACTCGCGGGAACGAGGCGGGTTTGACGTGTCTGTGAGTAGGGCGCGGGCTTTGCGCTCCCATTCTTCCACTTGGCCTGGAATTTGGTGGCATTTTGATGAGTATGATAGGTTCATAGTTCGCTATTGTAACATAAGTGGGATTTTGATATTTTTGAACTTTTTCTTTACATACGTTTAGTCAATTTTAAACTACGCTCTCCCCTGATGGTAAGTGGTGATGTACTTCTTATGAACGTTTGGATATTGGCAATATGGTTATGGTATTTACGGTAACATATTTTCGTTAGACCTACTTGCTCGCGTATTATCTCAAATACTACAAACGATTTATGATATTCCAGCTAGATCGAAGAAACCAGCGCTTTATTTTTTATCTTCTATTTCCGACCCATTAGCGACCATTTACCATCTCATAAGTCATCTACTAACTTATCGACTGATTGTTACTAACCCTTCAACTTATACAGATGCGCGCGTTCAGCCTCAACCCGTCGATGCGGCACGACACTAGCGCCCTCTGCCAGCAGCCGGTCGATGACCTCTGGTGTCAGTGTGGCGCAGTCGTCACGATGCGCCTCTACAGAGTGTAGGAACCGCGCTTGTTGTAGACGAGCGTGCAGCGCGTTTAGCTGCGGGAGGACTATGCAGAGACGCGAGCCGAGCTCTACCACCTGTGGAAAGAGAGATTAATGTGGTGATAGGCGATGATGTCATTTGCAAACAGGACACTTTAATGGTTCAGTATAATAAACGACAGGACACTGAACTATCAATCTATCTATCTAGCAGCCTTTAAACTGGTCCACTGCTGGACATAGGCCTCCCCTAGTTCGCGCCACTCTGACCGATCCTGTGCCCTCTGAATCCAGCGGATACCCGCTGTTTTCTTGAGGTCATCAGTCCACCTAGTCGGGACACTGAACAAGATCCATTAATTCAAATCAAACTATTTAAATCATAAAAAACTAAAAAAACAAGGGTTTTTATCAGCCTTTTTCTAATTTTAGTTTGATACGCTATTATTATGAGTACAATTTTTTTAATAAAAAAAAATGTATCATGAAAAATAACTTTTATAGTTATAATGAAAATCGTACGAATCATTCACTACCCACCTCTTCCAGTTCTCTAACAGAAGCAGCATCAGTTTCCTCTAGATCTTTGTTCAGTAGCTCTGTGGCGCGGTCCTCGAACTCCGCCGTCTGACGGAGAACTTCCTTCACCGCCGATCCTGGGGAACAAGTTACTTATATAACCCGTGGACAATCATTTGACAAGCTGGTTTGATCGTGAAGGGCCATGCTTCACGTGTTTGACAAACTTATTCGTTAAAAAAAAAATTTTAATTTTTGATTCAAGATATTTTTTTATCCAGCAAGTTTTGTAGGGCATTATATTAAAAAAAAGAACATGCAACTATATATTTTTTTTAAATCTCTTCAATCCATAATGTTAGCGATTCATTCACACTGTTGATTACCCATTTATTGATTCTGCTGATGTGTTATTTACTCAATTACCTATTGAAATATTTTAAAGTAAAATATTTCTTAATTATTACTACTAAACCCAACAACAAACACGCATTGTTTACAATATACAAGTGTTCCTATAAACGAATACCAAAATAAAATAAAACAGTCAATTTAAAACGTATAAAACCAACCTTCAGGCAGCACGCACGCGAGCCCGTCGATCTCGGCGGCGAACAGCGTGAGCTCGTGTATGGACAGCCTGTACTTGGGGTCGTGGTGTCTGGTGCGCGTGCGCATCTTGTTGAGGTCCAGCTGCTGGATCACCGACGCGCACTTCTCCGCGTCCTCGATCGCCGTCTCCAGCGCGCGGACTAGCTCGGTCTTGTGCATCTGTGTGAAAAATAATACGTCATATTATTCATGCATGCACGTGTGTATGCAAGCACGTATTGAAGCTTGCAAGTATGCACGCACTTATCAACTCATGAAGATTGATAAAGACGAATATTATCGCTGTATTTATATAAATTTAACAGCATAACATGGTCCGCATAAAGCTGTAAAAACCAATACAACTACCCATCACAACAAAAAAAAAGTAAAAGTCACAATTCGTCGTTATAAAATGTTGCCATAATTAATGTTGGTTATGTTTTAACTCGGAACCATTCAAAAAGTACCTACTATGTTTATAGGGCCTAAAATATTTTTAAGAAACATTAACCATTATCAGTGACACCAAGAGTGATCAAGCCTGGTACCTTGAGATCGTGCGCCCTCTTGAGATGCGCTCGCAGTCCGTCCAGGTCGCAGGTCTTGGGCGTGTCGGGGTCGAGCGCGTTCTGCACGGCCTCCGCCCACTCGCGGAACTGTTCCGACTTGCGCTTCAGCCGCTCCAGCATCGCCGGCAGCTCGTCCAGCGTGTACCGGTATCTGAGATGACATAGGAAAATACATTATTAGTCATTAAAAATGTACCTTGAGTCCACAACTACGTCCATGCTACCTTATAAAGTTGACATGAAAAATAATGATATAAATTTTGTACGTATGTACTGCTCCAGGATTAAAAAACCTACATGCACATGTAATCTATTCTGTAATTTAATTTAAAGTTATAATTTCACAGGGAAGATTTAAATTGACATCACACGTTTACACGCTACTTATGATATATATAACTAGATTTTAAATGGACATTGTGCTTGTCAAATCAGCAACAAGTCCTGAACTAATCCGTAACAAGTCCCCGACGAACTTTTTTCTTCTACAACCAAAAGACGGACTTTTTACTGTCATATCCTCAATTCCTCACCTGAGCTTGTGCCTGGTGGGCGGGCAGTCGCACAGCTCGCGGCAGTGGCGCAGACACGCCACATGTGTGGTACAGGCGCACGTCACACACGACAGGAAGCACGTGGTCTTGCACAGCTGACATTGACGCGAATCATCTGGTAGCAACTCGAAGGCTTCTCGCTCTGCTTCCGTCACACCCTGGTTGGAAACAAGATAAGGTTATTGCAACTGTTGTACTACGATTTGGTGTACACTTGGGAGTCAATACTATAAGATAATTACTCGATATTATAAACAACCTTTGTTAGCAATCAATTTTATATCAATCAGTTTTATATCTGTCAAAGAAACCATCCATTTGCAGAGTAATTCAGCCCAAAGATACCACATTACGGGTACAGCAGACAGCACAAAAAGACAACATCACACACAGAGAGAAAACCGATAATAAAGCCCATCATAATATTTCTATGTTACTGGGAATCTAACCTTTTAAATAGCCCGTTATGCATTCCAGATCAATCATCATCATCTATCATAACCACCAACTGTCCCGCTGCTGGGCTAAGCTTTCAGTGTAAGGTGTACAGGCCATAGTCCACCATGCAGATCAAGCGCAGATAATAGCACCGTACAACTCAGATGCACAGTCTTCCTCCTCGCAATATTACCCTTCACCAAAAGGCACCAGACACGAATCTCACCCAATCCAACAGCGCCTTCCTCAGCTTCCTCTCGTCGTGCAGCATGACGCGCATGTCCCGGTAGGCGGCCAGCGCGACCGTCACGCTGAGCGCGTCCGCGTCCAGCGCCATCTTGCACACCAGCTCGTCGTGCGAGAACACGCAGTAGCGACGCAGCGTCGAGTAGTGAGCGATGCACTCGCGACCCATCTTTAGCTACACACACAACACATACACACATACAATCCATTTACTTTAAACTTATCCTATTTACGCACGCAGTTTTACGTAAACATTGTAACGAAAATCACACATTTTCATGTTATTCGTACTTTTCCAAAAATGTTTAAGTGCTTTCATCACTTCAATAACACTCACATAATGCTTAAGTATTCCCAAAAACTGCTTCGAAAATTAATGTTTACGTTTAAAAAAATAAGACAAGTTAATTAAACGGACTATACACATATTCAAGCATGTAATAAGATATGGTTGGTAAAAAATCTTTTATAATAAACATACTATTTGTGCGGGTTTTCATAGCAAAGTTAGACATTATATAATAATGTAGTTTTCACTAATTAAATATAAAAAAATAGTTTACTTAAATTAAGTTAATTATACCTCGGTTTTTTCGTCGTGATTTAAAAGGTAAACAATCTTGGCACTACTTGTATTTATTACATTATTTTAAAAAATATTTAGAAGTATACAGAAATTTATTTTAACATTAAATTATTGTTTATTCTTTAATTTTTTGTTTTATTTGTGTCTCTCTAATTTTTAAATCTATAATTACAATAAAAAGACACTAAGATTGTTTACTTTTTAATTCTCGACGAAAAAAACTAGGTATACAACTCTTGCATGTTGGTATTTAATAATTAAATAATCTAATAACGTAAAATGTTGATGTAGTTTTAAACGTTTCCAAAGCGCCTCTTGCAAATGTTTGTTTCCTCTCACTCTTTTCTCTACATCTATCTCTCTCTGGCGAGGTACACTCATACTCACCCAGTCGGCGGGCGTGAAGTTGACAGCTTCAGCGAAGTTATATCCCTGGTTGAAGCCGGCGTGGTAGGCGCGCGGGAACGTTATTACGAATTCACCCGCATGTTGATCCGTTCTGTAGGTATATATAGGTATGTAATAATAATATTTACTAACAGGACTAACCCGTTATAATAGTACTAACTTTCACGTTCCCTACAGTATAGAATTAACAACAATTAATATTTTTATTAACAGCTATTAGTAGCAGGACCTACTAACCAAATTAACAGTACGTAGTTTGCTCATATGTCAACTGTTGCCATATAAAATCCAATTTGGCAAAGTTGAACATCCGATGTGGACATATAAAATACAAGCCGATAACCTTACTTGTTATCTAAACCGCACAGAAGGAATCTTATATACATTATATTTTTATTTTATTTATTTATACTTTATGCATCCCTAAATTTCTAAAAGACCCAACAAAAGCCTCCTCTATTCAAACTATCTAGACTTAACCTTCCACACTATACAGCATCTATCCAACTGAAACTGCAACACCTAACAGCATAAACAATAACAAGTTATATCTAACCTGTACACAGGCACGCCGGCCTTCATGAGCACGTTGGGGTTCATGATGGTGACCAGCTGGTGCAGCAGGTCTGGCTGCAGCTGGAACAGCTCGGGAGCCTCCGCCTTCATTGCCGCTTCGAACTGCTCCGCCTTCGAACTCGGCACGCCGTACCTGAGGTCACCGGGTCATAGGTCATAGGTCAATAAAATATACCTCGTTTTTTTCGTCGTGATTTAAAAAGTAAACAATCTTACAGTGTCTTTTTATTGTAATTATCGATTTAAAAATAAGACAGACACAAATAAAAAAAAATTAAAAAAATAAACAAAAATTTAATGTTAAAATAAATTTCTGTATGAAGTAATAATAGTTAATATTTTTTTAAATTAATGTAATAAATAAAAGGTGTGCCAAGATTGTTTACCTTTTAAATCACAACGAAAAAAACGAGGTATAGATGATTATATAATTATGACATGAAATGACAAAGACGCAATGAAATGACGACTTGTATGGCGCAATGATTACGCTGGATCGCCGTTCAAAAGGTCCTGGGTACGATACCCAGCGGGGCCGAAATTTAAATGATGAATTTAAATTTTCTGTTCTCGGTCTGGATGTATGTTTGTGTGTTTCTGTGTCATCCATGGCATTCACAACACAAGGGATCGTAGTTTGGGGCTATGAGTGTATAGTATTATTTATTTATATTTTAAAAAACGTGCGGGGGAGTTTCTTTCTCCTTTCTTCTCTTCCATACTAAAGCACCTTTACAAAACGGGGATAGAAAAAAATTTACGTGCATAAGTGTATCATCGATAACTACATGAATAAATGATTTTGAATATTGAATTTTAAGTGTCATTTATTGACTTATACATGTAGTGTGTAGTGTAATATTTATGTTGTAATTTTTTTATGTGTAATTATAATTTGGCGAGAGCAAATACAAACCAAATGTCAACGTTTTTGTGATGGATCGACATAGATGGCCGGCTTAACATGCCCTCCAAAGCTTGATAAGAAGTCATATGCACGATACAACCATAGAATAATAAAAAAAAATAGTTTTCAATAATTTCAATGGTTACCTAACCGTGTTTGATTACTATCAAAAACGAGTGACAATATTCTGCATAATAATATACTTAATACTTAATAATACATAATTAAATCAATAATTATTGAAGCAGCGTCACTGTATGCATAATAGACCGTTTAATTACGAAGTGGGCGTGGCTTGCATTGAACCAATAACGGTAAAGCCAGAGTTCCGCTTTATCTACACAATCACCGCTGTAATCCAGCTATCAGTGTCTGATAACACATTCTATATTCACGTATACCTCGTTTTTTCGTCATGGTTTAAAAGGTAAACAATCTAACAGTGTCTTTTTATGTAATTATCGATTTAAAAATAAGACAGACACAAATTAAAAAAAAAAACTAAAGAATAAACAATAATTTAATGTTAAAATAAATTTCTGTATACTTCTAAATTTTTTTTTTTATTAATGAAATAAAAAAAAGATGTGCCAAGATTGTTTAACTTTTAAATCACAACGAAAAAAACGAGGTATAAATAAACGATAGTAAACTCAACTCCCTAGTTTAAGAGCACGCAACATGATACTAGTAATAATTAACAGAGAAACTAGCAGGGTATACCAACCAATGAGGCGTACCCCCTAATGGGGGGCGTAGAAGAATATCAAGGGGGCCGAAAAAAGTTGGGATTTGAAAAAAAAAAACAAACAACTTTAGTAAATAACATTACAATGTAACGTTCAATTGATGAACACACAAAATTAATGATTTAGAATTCTGTTTCTATACCGGACGTCGTCAATTGCAGTTTATACGAGTTTCGACTGTTAAATTTGTTGATGACGTAATGGGGCATGAAAATATGATTTATAGTCAGGGGTGACTCAACAGAAAGGTTGGGAAACCCTGTACTAGAGTGTGCAAAAGATTTGACATACATACATACATACTCTCGAAAAACATTAACCCTTACGCAGTCCGGTAATAGTAATACCTCCGTCAATCTCATCAGCACACGGCATGATATAATGACGGCGCAATCAGCTGCGATTACCGCATCGATCAGCGCCCTCAAGGACGAGATAACGAGCCATCCGCCTCGTTGAATACTCTAAATATTTATTAATACATAATAATAATAAATGACGTCACAATACTGTTAGATTTACGGGTTAACGACTGATACGTAATAACTGTGAATTTTACTATTTTTTTAAGCCCTATTGAATCACTATTTGACTAAAATATGTTAACATAAACCGCTCATAACCTAGCTAGTACAACTACTACAAGATTCTATGTGTTTATTAGTAAACAAATGTGAGTCAATGTGTGCAATGCGAAATTGACAACTAATAGAGCTATTTTAAGACTTCATTTGCAATACACGAGACTGCTTTTGTATTAGCTTTCATAGGCTGAAATCGGCAGATGAATCGGTGACCGCTACTTGCTTAAAACTTCTTGAGCGCTTCCATGCTTCAGAGGGCACATTAAGACATCGGTTTCTTCAATAATATATCTATATAGGAACTAAGCAGTTAGTGTTAATTGACGGATCATTATACAACAGTTGAACAAAGATGACCATACTATATGCCTTGTGTGTGTGTGTGTGTGTGTGTGTGTGTGTGTGTACGCGTGGTCAACTCACCAGGTCTTGGGCTCGCCCCAGTGCAGGTAGTTGATGGAGTAGGACCAGTGGTCCTCGTTGTGCCAACAGAACGTCGCGAAACACATGCCCACATACAGCCACGGGATCTGTGCGCAACGACAATGTTATAGTAACAGATGATATAGGTCAATTTCTTTGAAACTAATCGTCAGCTCGGTAGACTATAGGCTTAACCTTATACACTACGAAAGTAATACAAATACTTTCCAGCAAGGCTTTAATAACTTTATTTTTCTAGTAGTGGACCCGCCCTCGCTTCGCTTCGGTAACCCTATGCCGAAACGAAGGTAAAAAAGTAACCTAAGTTACTCCTTACTACACCAGCTATACCCCAGTGAAAGTCCCATTAAAATCGGTACAGCCGTTTTAGAGATTAGCCGGATCAAACAGACAGACAAAAATTAAAAAAAAAATGTTTTCTTGGTATGTGTACCGTGTATACATTTAGTAAAAAGCGGCTACTTTAATATTACAAACAGACACTTAAATTTTATTTCGTTGTATAGACGTATAGATATGACACAGTGCATCCCTTTCTAGGTCAGCAATGTGACAGATGACAGTTAGTACAACATACCTTCATGCCGGATATGTCAGCGTTGATGTGCCCCAGCACGGAGCCCTCCAGCACGGGCAGGTTGTTGAGGTTCCAGCTGGACTCCGCGTACTGCTGCTCGCCGGGGTACAGGTGCGCGCTCGACTTGGTCGGGAAACCTGGGAGACGTCACTACATTACTATACACGTTCAATAATGATTATATTATACTAGTTGACATAGAAATACTAAGTACCCGTCTGGTAAAAATTAGGAGCGATTAATAAACAAAAATGTAGCCCTTATTATGTCCAGAATGAAGACGAATTTAAAGACACCACATTATGTTGTAATCCATCAAGCTGCTACGGCTCTAGGGACATACATGACTTATTGAGAACCGAACTCAAACCCTTCAAACAACATACCAACATAAAAACCACCATTCAGCTTATTAATCACATAAATAATCATAATTATTAAGACAGTTCTCCACAAGACTATGTATTGAGTATGTACTCACCGGAACCGTGGTCCATGGAGTGCAAGTCAGCTCCGTACTCCACCGTGACATCTTCATCTATGGATGACACCACGCGCCAGAATTCCCTCTCCACCGTAGACGTTGGCACCATCTGTATATTTAACAAGATATAAGTATAAAATAGTACTTTCCCTAATTAATAATGTAATAAAAAACTAGTTTATATGCTTCTACAGTAGCTATGTTATTATTCAACTAACAATATAACAAGGTACACATAAATCGTCAATTATTTATACACCCAATGTTATGAGAGCCTGGTATTTGAAATAACTATTAAAAAAATATGCCGAATAAAATTAGAATTAATATAAGATTCTCAAACAATCACACCAAGGCAAACGGGCTTTATGAAGGAAACAATGGCACACTAAAAAAGACGTTATCACAAACTTTACCACTTTATCAAAAGCAAACAATTTGACAGACAAACAAACTTACATGTACTGGCATGTTGAAGTAATCCGACTTGAATTGATCCGCCATCTCTCCAAACTGTTGCAGCGTGTACTCGCGGGACGCCTGCTCGAAGCCGAACGCCTCGGTCGGCTTTGACACCTGGACACAAGACAGTTAATGTCAGTACTTCATATAATGTTACTAATTTATACAGTATAAATAAATCATTTCGTTTCTACGTAATAGATTATGTTCCTAAATGTGGGCGTGTCGGTAACAGTTAAGTGTTTTGGAGGGGACATTATGAGATGCCCATTGTTATCGTTAGACTAGCCATTAACTTATTTTGTAAGCATAAAAACTTCCGTTTCCTAGGTCAGTCAGTAACTATCACTTCACACTGCTTCAACATAGTAACTGTGCTGTCCAGTCTAACCGGTCCTGTGTTATCTGAACATAGCGGAAGTCCGCTGTCTTTTTAAGTTCGTCGGTCTACCTAATATCGCGGTCTCCAGTCGAAGACCTACATACGCCAAAATGAACCTTATTACGAGGTAATACAGACCTCTTCAGCAAGACAGACGGGGCACCGCCAATCCCCCTTCGGCACGTCAGCGAGCGGCGGCACGAGGCAGAACGTGTGGTAGGAGTCGTCGCAGCCGTCACACAACAACATCTGCTCCTCGATGTCGCCGCGCCCGCACACGTGGCACATGTACTTTGCCAGCTGGAGAATGTAAGAAAATGTTAGGTTGTGTGTTCGTTTGTTTGTGCGCATGTGTAGAGTAGGCAGCGCTATTAAATTGTCAAATAACGCGATTGAAATCATAAGAAAGACTGCTGTAGAAGTCGTTATAGGCGTAGCAGTGTGTCACCTTGTGAGAGTGTATTTCTGCGTGCCTGCGTGTGCGTGTGTGTATTCAGTCAAAACCATTACATGATTTGACAAACAAAATAATGACAAATCGCTAAACTGTGTCTTACTGAGGTATGAAAAGGGGTGAATGTGGTCGTCAAACCCGTAATACGTTTGGTTTTAATGCCGTCAAGCGCTTAAAAATACTGATTACTCAATTGCCTTAATGAATCGCTAAAAGAAGGGTTCATGTAGAAGGCATAATATATTTGCCAAGTAATGTTGTATTTATCCATGAGTATCACTCCAATATCGACTATTAATTTATGCAACATTGTAAAAACGAGTTAGAACATCGGTTGTTTCCATGCACTGACAATATATGTTTTCTATGTTATAATATATCTCAAGATAATTAGTTTCAAATTCTAATTAAAATTGAGTCTATTGACAGAAAAAGTATCTACACATACGATTGTAAACAGCAAAACAACTTGTCGACTTTACAAATGATAATAATTTATACGAAATCTTAAATAAACTATAATGTCAGCGCAAATAAACCACATATAAAAGGCTTATGATTTCGCTCCTAATGCAGTCCCTTTAAGACAAATTTTAAGGTAAATAAACATGATAAGACGGCTATAAAATGTATAAGAAAGATGTATAAGGAGTTTATTTCCCCTTTCTTCTCCTCCACATTAAAGCACCTTTACGAAACGGGGGTAGATTAAAAAAAAATTGACGTGCATAAATGTATCATTGATACCTACATGAATAAATGATTTTTGATTTTGATTTGATGAAGGGCAACGAAAATGACTTACCGATATTTTCGACTGCTTACGCTGCTTGAGGAAATGAGAAAGCGTTATACAGCATGTTCATGACGTGTGGTGGACTATGAGGTGCTGATGGTATCGTGTGTAAAAAGCTCAAAACATTCGGTGTTACTTATTCGTCTTTGCGCTATAACTTAGAAAGTATACAATCTACTACTTATCTAGAGCAAGCATGTTATGTTGTATATGTGTGTGTGTGTGTACATGTGTGTAACAGGCCGATCACCAAACTTCTAGCAGTAAACGCTATTACCATAACTATTATAGCTTATAGTCTTAACAAGAAGTACATCTATGAGCAAGTGAAGTGTTTTGTAAGTCACACTACATAAATACGTATTCGTATCTTATAAGACACTCCGTTTATATATCCGTATATCAGTCTATGTGTGTTTCTATCGTTTTTTTCTCTGTCTGAAAAACTGTGTATCAGTCTGTCTATTGCATGTCAATTTGTCTCTCTCTCTCTCTGTCTGTTTGCATATCAAACTCTCTGTTTGTATGTACTTGACAGTTTGTCGGCGTGTCTCTCTATCTATTTGTCTATGTATATCTTCTTAGTTTTTCAATGTGTCTGTCCGTATACTATATCTGTATGTGTGTGTGTGTGTCTAACTGACCGGGTCGTCGGGGTGCGGCGCGAGCGCGGCGGCGGCGGGCGCGGGCGTCACGGACACGGTCATGTTGCTCATGCGGTGTTCCCGCAGCCGCGTGGAGCGCAGCACGCGGGCGCGCGCGCCGCAGCTGCCGCCGCTCGACATCCACTTGTTCTCGCGGGGACCTGACACCGGGAACACATTATATTACCTATACCCTGTTTTTTTCGTCGTGACATAATAGGTAAACAATCTTGGCACAACTTTTATTTATTTTATTAATTTAGTTTTTTTTAATTTGTGTCTATCTTATTTTTAAATCGATAATTACAATAAAAAGACAGTGTATGTTACCTTTTATTATCACGACGAAAAAAACGAGGTATACCTGGTTTTGCTATAAGGTATCAGTGTGACGTCACCTTAAGATTGTTATGACCTTTACGTCATGTCTGGTATACTTTGTTACTATAGTATAGTAGATACCACTTGTCACCTACATAATTAAACAGAATTACACTTTCGGTAATTATTGTCTGGCTAGCCAAGTATTACGTGTATGACTAATAAAGAATCGCTAATGGCTATTCACAATAATGACCACTTACCATCTATAGGTCTAACTTTTCAAAAGTCCTTAACACTACACAAATATAATTATAAGGGTCTGTTTCACAATCGATAAGTAAAGATGTCATTAGTTACTTATAAAGTAAGCTACTCAAAGAGTAAATCCTTCCGTTACCTCTCTATACGTTTCACAATCATCCGTAAATTAAAGTGAAATTGTGAAACGCATTTACTGGTTTAACATGCAAATAAGTTCAAAGTAGCTTACTTAGAACTTTACTCAACGATTGTGAAACAGGCCCTTAAAGTAAGTTTTCTTTATTGATACAGTATAAATAAAAAAAACGACATAAAACTAATTGTTATTACTCGCTAACGCAATTGCAACTTACTGCGCCTCATTTCGCCAGGTTCCTCCTTGATAGGAGTCTTCTTCTCATCGAAGCCGGTCATGGCGCCCTCGGACTGGCTGCCCTCGGCGGGCTCGGGCTCCGAGCTTTTGTAGCGGCGCGCGGGGGGCGGAGTCGCCGCGGGGGGCTTGCTCGACGACCGGCTGCGGGCGCCGTTGATCTTCTCTGGCGTTTGCTCGCCTTTCACTTCGATCTTCTGTAATCGTGTCCGATTTGAAACATCACCATTAATGATGATCAATTAGCTGATGATGTGTAAATAAATCAATAGAGAAACATTAACCTGAATGGTAATTTTTGGGGAACAATGTAACTTATGTCATTCTCACAATATCACACGTTGAAATCGTATAAGACATCTGGGTCGTAAAGTGGGTCAAAAAATTGAACATACAATTATATGCCATAATATTATTATGTTAGAAAAAAAGCTCCAACCAGAGTCATGTAAATAAGAACACAAGATACAAACAATGTCTATATTACCTATGTTAAAAAATCATGTGCCATTCTTAATTCTTGTAAACAGCAAAAAAGGAAATACAATACAGCAACCAAAAAACAAAGAACCCTATCAGCAACGCAAATTCAATTCTACCAACGCCAACAAAACATCATTTTTATGTTAAAAGCCAATCATCTATTGGCGTTACGGTTACGGTTGAATTATTAAAACTGTGCGCCGATACCGAAACAAAATAAGTTGAAAACATCCAATTGCATCGCTAGAAGCTCCGCGAAATTCAATATCCGTCCACGTTCCGGCAAAACTATATTTAGAACTGACCCGGCCTTTAGACAAAATCGATATTACAATTTATACCGGGATGCACCTGACGGGTCACAGAGCACTCACGAATGATAACTTATTATTGTAAAGGTTTCGCCAAAAACATTTGAAGGTAAAAAAAGGTAGTTCAACCATGAAATATATAACTTTTGAGGACTTAAAGCTGACTTTTGTGTTTTAAAAAACCTGTTTAAGATCTTTCTCTAGCTTACTCTACCTTCTCAGTGCATCATAGTCTATTTTTAACACGAAAAAATAAGGTAGTTGCTTTGCAACTGATAAAAAGACAACAACTTAGCGTCCACTTAGTAATTCACCTACTGACTTATTCAGAGAAAGGCGTGATAGTTGAAAACGATCGATTCGTGCATTGGAAATACTCTGCAGTCCGTAGACAACATTTTTAATGTAAAAACATCACGAATTGTCAAGGAGGAGGAGGATGTAGTAATCTATATTAATAATTTCGTGCAGGGGTACGGTAGACCCGGGGGGGTTAAAAATGGCAAAATAAACATCACGCGGTTAATGGACTACCCATAAGAAGAAATAAATTATTTAAATTTTGAAACTTACCGTCTCCTTATTATCTCCCACGGCGCCGTTATTCTTGAACACGTCATAAGGATACAGTATTCTTTCATAGTGATTCTTCAGGATGGATCCGATGCCTTTCCCTTGAGGGTGGCCCATCCGACGGGCTATCTTCGACCATTTGCGTTCTGCTGAGCACACTTCGAAACCACCTATCGAATAACAAGAGATAATAATGATAATCGAATAATAAGAGTTATTAATAAAGAAATAAGGCGATATTCTTCATAACTCCATATTAAGATTCTATGTACAAGTCCATACTAAGTTTCTTTCCCCGTTTCTTCTCCATGCTAAAGCACCTTTATGAGACGTGAATAAATTAAAAAAATGACGTGCCTATGTATATCATTGATAACTATATGAATAAATGATTTTGTTTTTTTTTAATAAAGCTAACAAAACAACCTGACCATGAGTACAAATTTTAAGTCATCATTAAAATCTCTGTCTTGCTGAGAATTTAATTGAGTTACATAGGAATTGCTATCAATATTACTATTGTGATCAATATGTAGCGACCATCCTGTTGCTTGAGTGAGCAGCTATACGACTCGTAGTGTTCCAGCTAGAGGTTAAGAACCGGTACTTTCTGCTTTTTCTCTTAGCCACGAATCCATTCCTTGGTGTAACTAATGTCCATGATACTAACCACTCACCAACTCTTGTGAATATGAATCAAAAGTTCAATAGCTGCATTCGTGACTGAGATGCAAGTTACAACAATGATTTCGAGGAAACTCCGTGAAACATGTGACTTATGTCATACACCAATTACGGTTTTTCCGCTGCACTTTTGTTTAACTTCGTAGAGTACATCAATCTAATATAGACTTTATTTTAATACAATTACGTCGGGTTTTATAAAGACAGTAATTTATTCTTTCGTAAAATGATTAACGTATTAATATGACTTAAGAAAAAACGTAATGGATTAACTAACTTCAACAAAATCTCATTACACGAGGATGATCAATATTTTAACTGTCAAAGTTGTAATTTTGGTGCGACAGTCGTGGGAACCAATAATCTGATAAGGAAGTCATTAAGTAGGTAAGTACTAAGATGCTGTCGATATTCGGTATTCGTTGACGTTCAATTACCCTCGGACTTCAATAAATTTACGATGAAATGGATGGATTCCAATAAAAAATCTTAATTTTTTTCAGTCACCATAAGAAAACATTTTCTTCTGCATGTATGAATAGAATATATTATATCTGAAAGGGTCCCCAGATGCTATAGATTTACAATTGATATACGAATAACAATGTTGTCTAGCTTCTCAAAGGGATCAGTGAATCTAAAAGAGTTACAGAAATATCGTCTTAGAAAAAGTTGTTCAACATGACGAGCAATTACCACATGTGCAAACTTGAGTTCGTATGAGCTTCATTACTTACCAGCTTCTTTGACAATCTTATGCAGTGCATACAAGTCAAGTGGCTTCCTCTCGACGGTCGGTATCTTGAGCACGGAGCCCTGAAGTTCCCAGAACTTCATGATCTGGTCCAGGAAGTTCAGCTTCACGCGAGTGATTGCCTGGAGGGAACAATGTTGTACTAAATTACTATCGTTCGGGAGATACAGTATACCGCTGCAAAGAACTTGTATTGTCTCAAATGTCATTTTGAAAGATATCAAACGAGCTCACCAACCCCTGCCGCCCATGAACGTCGTAACGAACTTCGAGTAGAACTATGGGGGGCCTCTTGGTTGGTTATAATAATATGGTATAGGTCAATTGGTTCACCATCTATTTTACCTCATAAGTACCTTTATGAGCTATTTACTTCAAACATCTTCAATAGAAGGTTAGTGAAATTGTACTTTTAACTGTTATTCAATACGATAACGATACGATTTAAAAACGATACATACTAGATATTGCAATGTACACACTTCTTGGTGTGATAACTCTTTTTAAAGTTGGAGGCGGCTACTGGCATTTCTACGCCATTTTACTGTCCACGAAAGTAACGGTTTTAACTGTTTCACTAACTGTAAAGTTCAGTAAAGGAATCTTCTGCATTACACATTAAGAAATATTTATCCAACCACAAACGAAAATCTTTTACCATCAAAATTAATTATTTATCTTGATGAGTTTTTAACTTTTTATTCCTTCTAAGGTGTACCCGAAAAGAAATGACTTATGTGCTTATCTGTGTTACTGTTAAACAAAAAGCTTTATTATCTATAAACATATTAAAGAAATATTTTATCTAGCACACTCACTTTAAAATAAAACAAAACATCACTTTGC
>LGAG01000248.1:185077-228233 GCA_001278395.1 Lerema accius
AAACTAAAGACATCTGAATATGTTCATGGATGGTTTGTGTTGATGGTACCTGTCACTTTAACAGGGCAAACTTTATTCCCATTTGTTGATATCATTGTCACTGCCAAGTGTATTTAACAAACATGATTGAACTAAACAATTTGTCACATACGGTTTGACAGAAATAAATCACTTTTATTTCAATACAGAAATACACAAAGAGACACTGAAAGTTAGTAATAATGATTCTCATATAAATCCTTTACTGCATTTGCATCTACCAAATCATTTTCAAACTTACCATGCTATATGACATCATTAAAAGTTGTTATCATATAGGCAAGTATGTACAATTGCATTATTATGTTTTTATAGTGCAACTAAAACATCAGTAGCTACAGTATTTTTTGTATGTTCTGGTTAAGATCACCGCAGCTGACTGACTCCACTCACCTCTAACTCGTTGAGCCGTTGTATCCGAGGCGTAAACCGCAGACGGTCCACGTCTACTGCAAATGGTGGTTGCCAATGCTGCAACAAAAGATATTATCATAATATATAACATTTATAACAATTAGTAACTTTTACTTTTGAAATAAGTAGTGAATATCACCTTAAACCTGTGGTAGGTAAGGTGTGACTTAGAGCCGCATGTGGCTCTTTGGTTGCTTAAGTGCGGCTCTGGCAAAAATATCCACGGAAGGCACAATAATATTTTCTTAAAAAAATGTATATGATTTAGTTTTATTTATCATACTAAAAGTTACCAAACAAGCAAAATTTGCTCACAATGTTCATATTTGGCACTTTGAGTAATAAGTTTACATACCTATAGAGCAACTAACTACAGAGCAACAGGTTTCTTATAGTTTATGATTCACTTGTATTGTAATTATGGTCTTAGTTACTATGATAATCAAGTCCTGAAGGTTTATGTCGGCTATATGATATGGGAAAATTTTACTCTGTAAAGTGTATGTGTTTGGTTTGATACTACATTGCTTGTCATAATGATTTTGAATAACTTGTGCAAATAAGTTGAAATAACAATATTTTGTTTATAATATTTGCTACAAATGCATTTATTCATTAATTTAAAGCTAATCATACACAGCTGCACATTTAAGGCTTCTTGAAAGACATTTAATAATCACATTGACATCTTTTCCAGTCCAGTATATTAAAGGTATTTTGATATACTCAACTATACTCGAATTCGGACTAGAAGAAAAGTCCTCTAGTATAGAAGTTTGTAAACTTAAAAGATAATAGAATGCCAACCAAATATCTTTTATTTTAAGAAACCCATATCAACTGATTAGAAATCAAATCAACAATAGAATTTATAAATAAGAATATTCATATAACCACTACGAATACATTTATATAACTTGTTAATTACCTATATATTTACATAAAAGTAATAAGTCCTTCTCATCATATATTTTGGGCTATTTCAAAATAATATTTGTAACTATTGTATTATTTAATTGCTAATAATAAATAATTTTGCGATAACCCTAATGACTAATCTATAGAAACCCTAGGCTCCGCGAAACTCAATTTGGGAAGCACTTCTATATTATGTATAAATATTTTTAGATGGTGTATAGTTAATGATCAATATCTGATTATGATGGTTATCAGTTATGTACTTTGCTTTGAAACACAAAACTTAAATATTGGATCGTAATACCAAATTATGAATCATGAAATTTTCAACCCTTATATGTACTATTAACATTGCCACTGCATTTATTCTATTATATATTTCTATAGAACCCATTGATTGAATATTATGTGCATAATTTATTATTCAGTGTCTTTTTCCTCTGATTCATGAGTATTTCTTTTTAATAAGAACTGTTACTCAATTTAGTAACAATATTGTTATAGGTCATTTTTGGAACAACACCAATCACTGCTAATTTAACTACAAAAATTATTTCATTTTATAGTAACAATTTTAGTAAGATATTATGCAAGTATTTTAGAAGATATAAACAGTGAATAATGTAACCTTTATCCTCAAAAACCGTTCACTCAAGGACTTTATAGTGATTACAGCCATATTGTGTGTGAATTTAAAGATATTTTTAAATGAAAGACTATTAAATAGATGTGTATTATAGTACTATATAATGTATCTTTAAATTAATGTCTAGTGGTATAGATACCTATTCTATAAAGAATGGTGACATATTACATCACTTTTCACAACAAATTATTACTAATCAAGGGCAATAAACTAACAAATAATATAATCAAAATTAGCCAAAAATTTAGGTCAACACAATAACTATAAAATTATTATTGTTTCCTTTATTATTTTATCATTTTCTACCTCTCTGGTTCAATTACAATTCACAGTTAAATCAGAACAGATTTTATTAATTATTTGTTAAAATAAATAAGATACATAACTCGATTTCTACTTATCATTCTATTTATAATAATTTACTAGATTGAAATATGTACCTACATGAAGTCATTATTCTAACTATTGTGAAGTGACTATTATAACCACTGCCATGTCTACCATGTTTGATCAATTCACTAACTGAATATCACTTAAAAAGCTAATATTAGTTTTAATATTTCAGTATAAAATAGCTGCTATATTCAGATATTAGAATATGTTATACAAAAATTGGACAAATGAACTTTACATGGTTGTAAATTACTTCATGTAATAAATGTTACACATGATGAGATTGACATGATTAAAAATAATGACTTTTACATTCAAAATAAGTTATTTGAGGAAAACTGAGGTGATATTGGCATGAATTTCAGGATAAAAATTGCGATTAATACTAGCCACGTAAAAAAATAACGCAATGGTTCTTTTTTTATCTAAAGTATCGTAGGCCGAGGGCACGACACAAAATGGCAACCAGCCTACTCCAACAATATGCGACTGCATTCGACGAATGTTGTATGCCCCCCAATTGTAAATATGGTTCGGGAATGCATGTTACACGTAGTAGATGATGTTAAAATAAAAAATAACGCATAGCCCTCGATCGTTTGTAACTAAACAAGGCGAAGTGCACGGTTGCATCACAAGACGACCTGAACGTGCGCTTTAGGGTTAGAAAACCATTGTACTGAGGTAATTTGCAACGAAATATCAACTAATTAGGACGAAAACGGTAAAATGCTTCGGTTTGTAACAAAGAAAGTTACTTACCGCGGGGGGTTTTATCTTGCATATTCCTGACTTCTCGGCGATTGGTCTTATTTTGCTAATGTACGCCAACGGGTCCAGGAACTCTTCCGGGGTGGGCTCGAACACGGGGGCCTCTGGAGGCACGGTGAACGAGAAATTGTCTGGTTTCATGGGGGACGCCGAGTCCCCCATATTCACTTGCACATTATTTTCGTCACATTTTCCCATCTTTGAGAAAATTTGCATTTGTTCCACAAAATTTTAACCACGATTAACACCTGCACATTATCTAATGTTAAGGAATGAATAAAGCGCGGCCACAAAGAAAGAGAAGAATGAAAATTTGCCTTTCCATAAGGAATCTCGGCTAGATAATAATTGAAATTATCACCAACAAATAACAGAGTTCACTTGCACGTCCGCCATGCGAAATTGAACTTTCGAAACTCCGGTGTTGCCACAATAAAATAAGAATATTCTACTTTTTTATTTTTTCCAAATCGCATTTGTAAAGCATGTTATATTAAAATCTAAAAATAAAATTTTATGTGATTTTATTTCTAAAACAAAATATTATAACCAATGTTCATTATTTAATAATAAAATAATTACTATTTCAAGTATATAAATTTTTTATAAACTTGTTTTATTATTTATTGGTCCGGATCCGGAGTAGCTCTGATTATAGGTATTTGACATTTAAGGTGAGAATAGACAAAAATATACTTTTCACTAGAAAGTATATTATAAAAATGTGATGGAAACTAAAATATTTAAAATGTGTAATAATGAATTCGGCAAAACAATTGTAATCCTAATTAATAGAATAAAAAAATATTTCCATGTAAATGTCTCTTAATTCCTGTAAGATAACCTTTTTTGGTAACATTTATAATAATGTTCTTTGTATGTATGTTTTATTTGTATGCATAATAAAGTCGTATCTATCTACCTGGTAATATATTTGCCAAAATATAAGACAAACATCAACTGTGTACATTGCAATTTTACCTCCAATTTACTTTCCCTACATGAACGATGATTATAATACATATAAAATATTATTCATAAAAATGATCTGTAATCAGAATTCTGAATCAAGTTTAACATGATTATGTTTATACCCATATAGAAAATAATGTTACTATGTTACTCAAATATTGTATTTTTATTCGGATAGTAAATATTATAAATATAAAACGTACAAAGTAGAGGCTAATTAATACAGTCATAAATAACAATACAAATATGTTTCTTAAATTCAATGTGGATTAAAAAGTAAAACTTAATTGGGATAATAATAATAATAATATTGTTCATAGTCTACCACAAATAACATGCTTCATAAACTTATATCAATGTTGCTACAGTTAAAAATATTGTTCTAGAGACGGACTTCGTAAACGCGCAGACTCGACCGAAATCGATGAGCACATCCGTCATCCGCCGCCATTTGCGAAAGAAAGGCCGGATCGCTGCTCTGCGGCGCGAGTGTCATCGGGACAAGTATGCCGAGTGTATGAAACATAAATAGTTAATTTCGATAAAACTGTGAACTCAGTGCTGTCATTTGCAGTTAAAATGATTGTGAGATTTTTGAGCGTGCTGTGCGTCGGAGTTTTGATCGCTTCGGCCCACAACGCCGAAGGAAACGACGACAATGAAGGTAAAAAGCACTCTTCACTTCACGTCCACTTTATTTATTTTGTTTCTTTGATCACACCTCGCACAGGCGAAGAAAAAATATTATTGGACGCCGTTAATTGAGTTCCTTTTTAATTTATAATTTAAAATTCGATGCTTTTTAGTTATAAACCGTGATTAAAATGTCAATATATCGCACCTAATTTGGTTGTTTTTTTTCTTAAAATATTCGGTTGACCTATAATTATGTGGCTTTTCATCCAGCTTTCATTATTCCGTGGCGATATTCCTAAAGGTGTTCATTTGAGTGTAGTTTGTTAGGCTAAAGGTGTGGGTGTCAGGTGAACTGGACTGACCGCTTCTGTGTTGTGCTTACAGCACACATGCACACCTGGTGTGGGCGTGAGCGACACAGCAGCCACTCGGAGACACATTTTATACACTGCCTTTTACGTATTTAGTACAAGAGTCATACATCATACACTTTGACATAGCACAAACATGAATACTAGAAGAAACAGATGTAAAAAATATATAACATGTTTAATGAATCATTGCATTGCTAATTCTAATTCTACAGTACTTAAAGCTTTGTTCATTTTTCTTAGAAGAGACAGAGTATTAAATTCAATGCTGCGTCTTTCATGATGTTTTTACGGTTGAATAATTAGTTACTCGGAAATCTTATGTACATCATTATACAAAATTTAAATTTAATTACAGCTCTTTTTATTAGCACAATCTTTTTATTAATACTTGTATAAATCAATAATAATATATTGTTAAAGATTTCATATTGTAGTAAATACATAGGTAATAATAAAATTGTAATGTTTACAATATTTTATTTTGCATTTATCTTAAAGTACCTAGTTAGCGACAAGCTCTTTGTTTTTTAGTAAAGCAAAAAAGTTGTTAATTAAATAGTAGATAGCAGGTAGGCATGCAGAAAAAAATGGGGTATTTAAACTTTAAACTTAATACTAATATTCTGAAGAAATTAATATTAAACAGGATTGGTGTGAGTAAAAGGTATTGGATATTAAAGTATATATAAAATTTTATACAGTAATTCCTTTTAAGCAGGCACTAAAAAGAAAAACCAAGCCTGAAACTGTCACAATGGAAGAGTGAAGAATAAATTTAATCAATTAGAATTAGCAGCTTTATCAACATATAAAATAATCTTACATTTTATGGATGAACCAAATGATATATTAGTAAATATTATTGTTTGACTTAAAAATATTTGCATACAATTCAATAGCTAACTGAGGATGCCTATAATATGCAGTATGAATGGATATAATTGAATTTCATTAAAAAACTTTTTATAATCCTTTCTAAGTCCAATATCGCCCAGTAAAAAGTTCAAAAACCTAAGAACTAGTAAATACCAGTGGTATACATTAGTTCTCAAAGATTTTAGCGTGTATCTAATAAGAAATCAATTATAATGTGCATGTGAACAACTGACTACACAATACGTCCTGTAAGCGTTTAATTCTGTGAATAGACATAAGTTTACGTTACGGAGCGTGTTTCCATTATCACGACGGGGACGGCGCCCGTCACGTTTATAAGACTTCCGCGTCGTGTGGTAAATATTTTAGTAGCTTATAATATCTAAAAGGTATTGTTCATTTGCAAAACGTACGACGCGCTTCTGGTGAATAGGTACCGCAAATTTACAAATACTGCTATTAATTTTAGCTGTCGTCACAACAAATTTTGTTGCACGTTATCGTGAACATCTCTTATTTGGTCCCTGCGGAATTGCACCTTTATTCCGGAATCGACCGTTTCGCCTGTAGCAGAACAAAAATTAAGCTATGCCGACTCACGTTTAATTTCGTTGTTTACATAGTGTGAAGTTTACTCCAAGTGCCGTGTTAGCTAAGAGACTTAAAACTAACTTAGCTTGTGTCAGTTTGTAACCGACACTTGCCGCGATGCTCTGGACACACACTAACTCATTTGCTGTTACAGTGAAATACGATTGTTTGTTGAACTTTAAAGTGCTTTTTAATGTAAATTTTTGATAGTCATGGCTACGTGGACAGTAGAGTTATAGGAAACTGACTGCGTGGGTAATGTTTCACTCGCCGCAGGTTACTGCCTCGTTTAATATCTCCATAGAGTTTGTCTTCTTGTCATCTAACAGAGGAAAAACCGCTGCCTTGGTAACGCCCATGTGCCCTACGATGCACTAAATCCTTCCTAAAAACCACTCGTTCCTATGTACCTCTAAATTTACTGTAAACTGGAAGAAAAACTCTTCAAGAATTAGGTACTACATGTTCATCGCCAAAATCGTCATCGATCATGATTAATCTATCTCAGTACTACTCTGCGTCTTTTAGTGTTGATGTAGCTTATCATCTACCCATTCCTCACCCCCTGAGTAGCTTAACAGTATTTTTTTTCTTCATTATCCTCACTCAGATTTTCTTCACATTTTCTTTTTCTAGCTTAGATTAGTACCTGCAGGAAAAACTGTTTTCCTATTATTACAATCAGAGGATGAATGAACACTAATCGCATTACAATAATATTATCTGTTTATGATTAGATAAACTAAACTTAGTCGTAGTCAACTTAGTCACACGAAGCGAAAAGGTCTTGAACACAATGTGGTGATGCTGATGTCATGGTCTGCGTGGTTCGTATTTCATATGGCCAATTATTTAATATTCAGATTGCAACACGTACAGTTCTTTTTGTATGTAGTAGCTAGTTTAGTCGTTGTGACGGATCGTGAACTGACTAAGGTTGGAGTGGCTTAGTCACTACGACTGAGCACACTATGAGACACGAAACAAGAGACCTAATCATTTTGTCAGTTTTAGAAGTTGATAATGATCTAAGCAGATACCGCGACAATAACGTAATTAATTAGCGATTTTCCCAGTATCACTATCTTTTTATTTTATTTTAGCGTGCGTGGGTTTGTCGCTAAACTCCTCCTAAACGGCTGTACTGATTTTAATAAAGAAAATGTGGTGTATGCAAGAGGAATCGAGTTCGGTTTGAGATCATATTATGCGGACCCGTTGAGCGGTAGGTACTGAAAGTAGGTACTGATGTCTGAACCTGCCAAAATATTCAAGTTATTGAAACGCCTCCATAGCAAAAGTTGTCCAATATAGGTAATGAGAATTTACTAAAGGTACGAAAATTAAAAGTTATTTTAATTGGGAAATGTGGAAAACTAAGGGATCAAAATCCATAAGTGAATATATTGTAGAACCACGTATTCGCGATCTTCTAGTATTACAGGTATAGTAGAGTAACAAATGTTGACTCGCCCGAATTTTTGAGACATCCTTTGCATGTGTTGGTCTATCGAACAATGTGCCTATTATTTTATTTGCATTCAGCACATCTGGTCGTCGAAACCAAAACTGGGTTGCTAATTTTAAAACGGACGACACGCCTGAATTAATATCGCATTAGCATAATTTAGTACAAAATTGTCCGCGGAAACGACTTATTCACAAAGCGTTTAGGCATCCTAAATGTCTAAGCCAAATTACAATTATAATCTGGCTGTCTCTTGATACCTTACCTCAAATTATGGTCCAGTGTAGGGGACAAATCTATCATTTAAAAAATAAAATAAAAAACTGTTGCATGGCAAGCTCATTTTACTTGATTATTTGTAGCATTCTTAATATATTTTTTTGTAAACGTCTTTTGACAATTGAAAAAATACTAGTTGTTCTAAACATGATATCAGTAATGAGAAGATTTCGAGAAAAATCTACCACATTGCTCTTATGGATTTGGCTGAAGACAGAAAGCCTTCCAAAACAAAAGCTCTTTAATTTTTAATTAATTAAAAAACGACGAAAGTCCAATGTGTATAAAATCGGACACTGCACCCAAAGCCGTAGATACTTTTAGTAGTCGATAAATATGTCATCGAGTGGTAAAGCGCGGTAAGAGATACCGCTTCGATATGTATCGCTAAACGGAAATAAACCAGCAATTAATATCGTCCTGAATAGTTCTGATCTGATCCAACCCCGTAAATAGCCGTGAACCACCATTAGTTAACAGCAATAGCGCCATTAGTGTCAAATGCTGCTATTTTAGTTTAATTAGAACATCATTGTTGTTTTACATACTTTAGATATTTTTTAATTCCTTGCATGGGTATGAGGTTTTGTTTCACTTGAAAATTTTTTGGTAAATAGAATTTCATACAGTGTCCAATTAGTGATGTTTGAGACACTAGTAAATGACTCACGTCGTGCAAAGCCCGTATGTTTTTGCTATGATTTAAGTTGGGTTTTATATGTCTATTCTTACAAAGTTATATTGCAATTAAAAGCTTATAATTGTACTTTATAATACCTATCTAAGTATCTATATCACTGAGCCCGTAACTCATTGAAATATTTCATAAAATATTTCACGGAGTCGGCAAACAAATCAGGCAGTACAATGGATAATATGATGTATTGTGAAGGAGCGAGGTGAAAAGGCTGTATCCACACAAATATGGAGGTCACATCCAGTTTTTAATATGAAAAGTCATTACGGCACGGTACTGTTGAAGGGAATTCGCTCCTAATGCAAACGAATGAAAAGATTTTCATAAAGTCGCCTGACGCGTCCTATTTTGAACTCGAGGATGAAGAGAGACAAAAGATTTGCGATACTCAGAGTTCTCACGTTATATTCTGTTAAATTTTGAGCAACTTCACAGGATCTCACTCTTGTTCTAGTCATAGATAGTGCCGAATTGTAATTTGGAACATAACATAACATTTTTTGATATCATTATCATTATTATTTTCATACGCCCCCTCCAACGTTAAATATCGTATCGTAACTACAAATCGCTATTTTATAGGAGTAATTAAAGTAGTAAGATGTGCCTTACTTATTATTACGTCACAGGATAAACACTAAAAAGATCTGAAGGATTGTAATCTAGAATAGTTATCCATTTAAGAAAAGGTTTTGTTTTGTACTTGCGGTATGACAAGTCTATTGAAGCGAAGCGAGGGTGAGCCACTATTCTTGGAATATTTTATTGTTACAAGTATCTGTTGCAGGTAGGATTTAACACTCAAAGAGATGTCTATTATTATTATTGTCACTTGCTGTCTCTTTTACTCTTTACAAGTCCACTAATTCATTCACTGTATATTGCGATGTCTATCTCATTATGCAAGAATATAAGCTAGGTATTAAATTGCGCACTAGACTTGAAGTAGGGTCTTATCTGAAGAGAATTCCACTTTATTCTTGGAGTGTTTCAAATATGTTGTTCTCTTTATATTTAAAATCTAGTTCTATAACAGACACGTTAAGAAATACTAAAAGCAATTGCTCATGAGTTAGTCGCTGGTGGCATAGTAATTGCTTCGGCCTGAAGTCAAATTTAGTAGAGCACTTACACAGTTATAGTATCGATAAAATTTACAATCCGAAAAAGATAATTTATCGAAAAGCCTATAAATATCAAGGAAGTCAAGTTGAACAGTGTGTAGAACAATGAAATGTTTAAAAAACAATTATCTTTTAATCATGGGAACCATAATATCCACAAGCTATTACCTATTAGAACAATAATGACGTTGCCTTGGGATCTTTACATACGAAAGACGTTCATCGTATGTTTAATAAGAACAAATGTCAAAGTAACGCCTTAAGAAAAGGAACAATAAATCTGGCAAGAAAATATTAAATTCCGTAAGTCATTTTTACAAAATGTTCCAGGAAATTGCTTTGTTTTGCTTCATATTAAGGAAGCTTAATATCATCACATCACATAATTTTTTTTTTCTTTTACATTAAGTAGATATGTAATAAAGAGCTTGGGTATTGGCAACTTTTATGATGTAGTGCTATCTAGGGCGGTTGCTAGATGATCTGATATTTTGTTGACGGTTAAGTATCTACGACGACGGCCCTAGGTTCAATTCCCAGCACGGCAAATATTTTAATTATGATCTTAAATTGCTGTTCTTGGTTTTAGTGCATGTTTTCTTAGTTTTGTTGTTGACACAAAAAACACACAAACAGAAAAATCTCTTCTTGTTACCCGACTGCGCCAGTAAGTGGGTAATGTTTTTTAAATGTAGGTATATAGGTCCATTTTTGGCATGCTCTACAGCTCAAACAACTTGACCGGTTATAACATGAGGGGTCATTAGATTCGTCTTTACTGTGGAAATGACATAGGCTATATAATTTTGGCCCCCAATTTTTTTTTGCTATCTGAATACATGAAATCAGTGTTCAACCAACCCGTAAGTCAACGGTACACGCCAGCCATTTATTAGGCTACCTGTCCGTACTTTAATATTTTCGTTCCTTTTTTTGTGCAGTTGTCAGGCACACGGCAGATGTTTGTTTTTGTGAGGATTTCCGCACGGTGCTTCGTTGAAAGACATTAGCCTGGTACCGTGCCGTGCTCGTGCCGATTTTATCGGTGTACAGACAGCAGGGACAGATAATTTGTAGATAATGACCTCGTGTGACAACGTCAGTGATTTGCGAAATGTGCTCCTACATGTAGGTTGATAGCAAATGAGCCAGTTGATGGATTTTCGCAAGGTGTGCATATTGTGTTGTTAATGAAGATAAATCTGATCAAAAGGTCTATACTTTTATTATACGAAAAGATCAATCAGTAGCGTAAATTATCAACAAAAGTATTCTCGACTCGTTTCTGAGCCAAAGAGACTGAAAACCTAATGTTTTATTTATTTTAATTGAAATCATTTATTTCGTCTTAGGAAATAATAGCTCACTTAACGAATGACAAAATTTACAATATAGATAACATTATAAAAAAATTAAGAAAAAAATATTTACATAATTAGAAAAAAAGTTAGAAAAAATTATATCATCGGCTTTATGGATATTTATGGATCCCTCAATTTCTTCTAGGGTCTTTGCAGTCTCTCTATAGATGAGTAGGGGGGAATTAACACCCATTTTGAGACAGACTGCCCCGGTTGCTAACTGTTATTAAAATGTATAAGTAAGATGTTTCCGCCCCAAGCGACCATTTTTTTTCAATTACAGCGATGTATCCCATATTCCAGGAAATACACATTTCATTTTGTTTTGCGCAAATTGTAGCTCTTTTTCATCG
The DNA here is from genome assembly GCA_001278395.1 of Lerema accius. Taxonomy (NCBI): domain Eukaryota; kingdom Metazoa; phylum Arthropoda; class Insecta; order Lepidoptera; family Hesperiidae; genus Lerema; species Lerema accius. Next base: position 196,990 of record LGAG01000248.1, read on the forward strand.
CATGTTAATTAAAATGCGATTCGCAAAGGTAGCAATGTTTTAATTGTAGCTCAAAGTTATTGTTCCTGAAAAGTGGAGACCAAACGATGCCATGAAAACAGTAAAATTTTTGGCAATCATGGATTTCGAGAAGAATCTTAAATGTTTGGCAATTATAACAACTGATATTTATTAAAAGGAAAAAAACAGAAAGATGTTTGTTTTGTAGGAAAATCTGTTTAAACCAATATTTTTTACAATATTAGGTACATTTTTATTTCACTACATCGATATAGGTTCTAATAGTTTTACCTGGTCCTTGCTTTCAGAAAGGTTGGTCTAGATTTGTGCCAAATTTGTCAGGCTTTTAGAGAGCCGCTCTTTTAAAGTCGACGAAGCATTCGTATACTCAACCGGGTCCAAAAACGTTTAGGCCAATTTAACGAGCTTTTAAGTCGAACGTTTATAAAATCTAAACTTGGAGGTATCTTGGAGATCGCGATAGGTATAGTTTTACCTTAAGACCATGTTTTAATCCAGCGGTCGTCAAACTTATTAGCCGAAGAGTCAAATATGAACATTACAACAATAAAAAAAGGGAAACTAACAACTAAGTAATAAACTGAATAAAAGTAAATTTCAATATTTTTTAAATGAAGATATAATTGCGGTTTCCATGGATATTTGTGCCAGAGCCGTATTTAAAGAGCCAAGGAGCTACATGCAGCTCCGGAGAAGCATTTTGCCGACCACTGTTCTAAGATAAGCCTTCAGATTTAACATAAGACATTAAGAAAAATGACTCCTAAACTTTGTATGTGGTGTTATTATGCTCAACAGAATTGCTAATGTGGAGATTTGAGCCATTAACTTCACCCAAATGTCGTCATCAACTCCTTGCTAACTGTGCTTTGCGTAATGACTCTGTTAGCAAAGAACTTATGCTACAGAGCACTGTTGTTTCTTGTGTTTAGTGAAGATTTGTACACAAGTAGTTATCTTGTTTGGACTTCACCAAGTAGTTTCCACGAGGTGATTTTGGATGGTTGAAGTACCAAAACGCTGTTTTTGTTTCTAGGTATTTAACGTATTTTTGATATTAGGAGCTAATCTTGTGTCGCAATGATTTCTGTTATACTCGTACATGTTGTGATTGTTATTTGGGTAGCTTAGTCTATGTTTTAAATATTTAATGCTTTATATTACAAACGGTCACACGGAATATTTGAACAATTATTTAAATATTTTGGCCACGAACAGTACAGTGGATACAGTATCATAAACTCTGAAACAAAAAAAACAGTGACTGGTCGTGTCTATATGTCCGAGCTAAAATGTATTTAAAATCCGCAATCAAATAAAGTGTGCATACGTGGATTACACAAGTATTTATTTATTTATTTCTCTCGCGCTCGCTGCAGAGGATTTGCTCGGTAATGCAAATGGAGGGCGCATTGAATGACAAAATGGCCGCCCACAAGTATTAAACGGTTATCTCTGTTAAAAATTGTCGCAGTCAATTTCAGCAGTTAATTATTAACAGTCAGGTATCACGTTCGTCGTTTCTTCGGTCGTCATAAAATATTTACGAGATAAACGTTTACTAGTGACTGAATGCCCTATTTAAAGTCTCGGGGGTAATTTAGTCGTTGCTTTTGAGGTTAAATACGTTCTTGACATTAGATAACAATTTTATAAATGAGTTTTGGGAACATTTAATATTTCGGTTCTACGAAATTTGATGGGTTTCGTACTTGATAATATTTTATCTTTTGATCTTTTTGAATAAGAGCGGAATTTGACTAATTTGGACCTTATACATTCACATCTGTGAAGCCTTCCAAAAACAATGCCTAAACTTTACATGAATGTGTTTCTTGAAACTTTGATAAGGCTTTTTGAGGCCAGTAACATGCCTACCAACCGTATCAATAAGTAATCCAATCTCAGTCTTATGTGAGACAGCAAAATTCCGTAACTAAATACCGTACACAGAAACTGAACATAATATGGTTGGCAATGTTGTCAGAACGCTAACTTGTAACTTTTCAGCCATCAATAAGCAGTAGAGGCGGCGGCGTGGGTGGCCTTAAGTTCGTCAGCTTCGTGACCCAGTTTGAGCAAAGTTTACTGTGATACGCCGCATTGTCCGCCAAGCGGTTCAATTTACAAGGAATACTTGGGAAATAGCAACAAAACAAGTACGGGAAAATATAAAGAAGTTGATTTGGGAAAGTAATTGAAAATCACTGAGCGCTTTCGTCCACAAAATTATAAGTCTATGCAAAAAAGTCTCAGAGAGTAACTTTACTTTTGAAGCACCATCTTATAGTCATTACGGAAAACTATGCTGATTACCTTATTATTTTGTGAGAACTGAAGATTTCTACATTGTTTAAATTAATGTTTTTCAGGACTTAACTGTTAACTAAATCAGCGCTTCTTTCCACTAGTTCTTGTTAGCTACTCTCCAGATTACATAATTATGGTAGGTATTTCTCCCTTCATTCTGTCGATACCTTGCAATAGCTACACGAGCTGCATTGCGTGGAACTTTCACTACAGCTGCTGTTGATTGGGCTGAAAATCAACTGCGAATTAACTATATGCATTATTTAAAACGCTTTCTCTTTGATGAAATATCAAGGATTTTATTTTGTTTCAGTGTGACCCTTTCATTCCCTTTGGTTTGAATCCTCAAACCTCATATATTTGTCATAGTTTTTTAATGTCATGTCTAAATCCGTAACAAAACGCTGTTTAGTTTAGATTTAGAGGTTTGTCACGACTTATGTACAGTAATTGTTATGTAACCATGCAGCGTCTGACCGATAAGATCTGTAGACTCTCATTGGTCCGTCACTTATAGGTCATCTGTTTCCTTCATCACGTTTTTAAATATAAGGCGCCGGTGAATCACTACTACCTCGATATATTTTTAGTTTTGCTAAAGTAGTACGGATATAATTACGCTGAGCGTAATTTTTATTCCCTGTAATTTTGTAAAAACATTTCAGTGGGTTAATGGAATTTACTGAGGTATTGTATATTTTGTTAATTTCATATACGAAGTTGAAAACTGTCAACGTTATTCATTAGTTTTATCTCAACCCGGCTCGTTTCCAATTTCAACGAATTCAGTTACAGCCTACAGGATAATCATTATATAATGGCGGTGTTGTTAATGTTATTTCGGAGCAAGGTAATAAACCTTTTGTTCCGTGTGCCAAAATTTGTAATGTTGTTGTACGCACTCAAACTTTGGCTATTGAGAGGAGTGAGGATTGCGAAGTGAGGCATGGGGAGAGCGGGGTGAGGTTTACTAAAGATGACTCAGTCGGGACATATTCGTACGATGCCTCTATTTATAGCCAGATATTTTCATTCATCGAAACGCATGTACGAATGTGGTCACTCCACGTCTTGGCGAGGTTAAGAAGTTTAATAATTCATTGATTAATAAAATTATAAATTCACAATGTACCTACGCATTGGATTGACAGCTAATATTCTCATTAGCACCTATCAAAGGACCTACTAACCGGATAGCAGCTTACCCTGGAGTCCTTTTCGAAGTTTGTCACACATGTTCATATGAAACAGCGGGAGGTGCTACGCAAGATCGTTTGTATAATTATTTTAACAAAAAAAAAACATTATCTATCTATAATATGAGCGAATTCTGGCCAAGTTTAATCGAATCTATCTAGTCAGAAAGTCTTGTTGGAAATACGGATAAGATCATAAGTAGATTTAAACAGAGTTGAAGCCGAAAAAGGAAGTTTCAGACAAATTGTTAAGTGTTTCTCCAAATTAGCAATAGATGGCAATAGTAACAACCGCAAGTACAATAGCTTTGTCAAGATACTATTATCATTTTGTAACTAGAACGCGTTGTGATAAGTAATCCTATTGTTTGCACTATAATTATCTGTTTCAAGGAGACTCCTTACAAGTACTTTATAGGACATACGGCAAAGGATATTGTTGACGTAAACTCTATTGCTATTTTAAAAAGGTGTCTGAGAAGATAGTAGAAAACTAGTATAAAATATAAGGTGTTATTTGAAACCCATTTTATTTTCCCAGCAAAATTTATCACAAAATTGGTACAAAAAGAACTCGGTATAAGTCTACGTTGGAAACAAGGGTAATGATTGGTAAATTAGAACAGGGCGAATTGGTATGCAGAACGTAGCGTCATAATAAATCTTGTTTGTCTTCAAAAACTTGCTCCACGAAGATTGGAGCACGGCAGAGACAGAAATTACTCCGTAACCGAATAGTCCTTGACAAATTTGTTGACTGTATAACTTGGGGAGTCGATAAAATGATAAAAAGGAACGCAAATGAGACCAAATAAGAAAACATGCTATGGAAAGGATCGGTTTGTGCGAAACTTTTTCATTTGGTAAGTTTGATTGCCTCCATCCGTCTGTCCCGTCCGTCCCCGGCTGGCCGGATGTCCCGCGAATATAAATTAACTAGTCTCGGCGCCAGCACGTTCTCCATATTAGTTTTCCCTATAAATAATATTATGCTTCTTTATTTTGTCATAAGTTTACATTACCTATTATCAGATTACCAGATTGCCTATTATTTTTCATCTGGTATAACAATGAAAAATGATATCGTTACCTGAACATTTTTTTTGCTATATAGCCAATTATATTATTTAAAGTTGTTTATACTATGTGCAGTTTTGCAGACTACTTTAAGAACCATCGTCGAGCTCTTAGCAAGTAAGGTTTTTTAATATTTCGTCTGTCCCCTTAGTAATTAATGTTACACATAGTTGCACTGACTTAGTATTGCTGTTAAAAAACACGGATTTATTCAACAAATCATCACAAGATACCTTATTTAGAATCCAAATTTTCTAGACTTAGTAAATTATTTGATATCGAAATGCATCTCGGATGGATATTACATGATTTTAATTAGGAGACGATTGAAAGTTTCCAAGCTCGCGTTATATGACTCAAACTTGCCTCTAGTTATAATTTAATTAGCAACTATTAAACACAAGCTGTGTGGGCGGGCCGGGAAGACCTACCTTCGTCTCGGTTCGATCAAGGAGGCGAAGTTTCCAGCATAAAGTCCCTTTCAATAGCACTTAGCAATGATGACAATTACTTCCGCTGACTCATGTTGATTTGATACCGTATTGTCTGTTTAGATTATAGCCAGGAAGCTAAGTAAATGCAAATATTATAAGCTAGGCTTTTCGGTGGTGAGCTGTATATTGCATCTATTGTTGAACCTTCAATTAGGGAATATTTTAACTGATAAGTTGAAATTACAAATAACTTTGCAGAGTCGTAAGCTCACGCTAAGTTATCCTGTGTCGTGGATGCCATGGACATGTTACATAGCAAAAGTTATTAAAATTTCTGCCTTTCTGAGAATCGTACCCAAGACCCTCTGAGCTGCGGCGGCGTTCCGACATGGAAAGAATCGCAGGGTCGTCAATTAACATACTCAAAGATAAAATGTTAGTGAGTTCCGGCAAGTTGCGCTTTATAGTCAAAGAATCCTGTCTCCTATTCCTATCCGACCGAGAGATTTGCTGTGACAGACAGCTAAATATAGTTTCGTTTTATATTGCTGCTCCGCTGCAGTGTATTTCCGTATGTCCGTTCTGCGATCTAACTTACGTGGCGTCACACTTGCCCAACTTACGACACGTTTCGGTCGCGTTACTGCAGATTGACGGATTAATGTTTGGAGAATTTACAGGTAAATTAAAGTTACAACAAAATTTAATAAAAAAATCGGGACGTATTAATATTATGGAATTCAAATTCTAATTGAAATCATTTATTTCGTCTTAGGAACTAATAGCTCACTTAAAGAATGTTAAAATTTACAATATAAATAACTATATAAATAAAATTAAGAAAAAATAAATTACATCATTAAAATTAAAAGTTAGAAAAGTCTCGTTAGACGATACCCATTGTAACATCGACTTTATGAAACAGATACTAGTAAAAATAATAATATTAATATAAGTGGAATTAGCATCTTCATCAACACTCATTAAAGTTGTCACAGAATCAAAATTAATTAAATCTTTATTCTCCTCTTGAAATCAAGAGAGTTTCCTGTTAAATTTTTGAAGTCACAATTCCAATTTCGATTAAAACGGCTCAGGCTCGTAAAGTTTTCTTCAGTTTTCAGTGTTTGAAGTAAGCTTCGCTAAAATTAAGTTTTGTTGGGAACTTGTAAGTTGTATCTGCCAAGCTCGCCGTGTTCGCAACTATTGGTTTGTTGGTGAGATTGTACCAACTGATCGATCCCGCCTACGTATATTACTACAATACTACTTACTACAAGAGTACGATTTTATTTGTTTATCTTTTGAAGTAAAATATTGGTTTTGAACATTAATGTGACTTAATGACTGTTATACATAAGCAAACGTTAAGGATATCTTAGTGCTTCTTAAATTGTAACATCTGACCTGAAAATTTGCGTTTTGTGGCTTACAAACAACGTAAGATACATAGGAGGGCTCGCGAATTGTTTTGAAGTCTTTTTGGAAAGTGTTCATTCGTATCTGGTTGGCACATATCTGCCAAGTATTTCAGACGAATTGATCTCAAACCTTTACAAATTACGAAACAACCATTGAGGTTTCGTCTTGTAGTAAAACAGAGTAGCTATCAATGAATCACCAGTCAATGGTTTATCTACGGTCCTCGGTTGCGTTATGACAGCTGTTGGCCGTCTGCCATTATTTTATTCTAATTCCTTGGTCTTCGCGCCATTTTCTACTCCGTCGTCGATGATTTCATTGTTGATAGTGGTTTTATTGGAATATTTTGTTTCGGTTGTGTTGGCAGCATTGCGTTGGTAGATCTGTTTGAAAATATACATAAAGTTGAATGATTCGCAGATTTAACGGTCTATGCGGGGGTGTGAAATGAAAAAAATTGAGTTACGAAAATCGTTTTTATCTTACTTTAACACTGACGTTAATTATTATTAGTTTTAAGAATAGCATTGTATAGAAAGTGTTACCATTAGTGGGCTGTTACTATATATACTATACGAGGTGATGACAAAAATGACTTGGGTTTCATAGTGTTTCTAGATATAATTTCTTTATTTTTCACGGTATTGCATTTGACGTAACTTGCGTTGAAATATCGGTATTGATATTACAATACACAGTATAGTGATAGTATCTCTCGTTTGGGCGCCAATGTTTACAGCAGTATTGTAAGGGTTTGTTGTCCGTGATATTTCAGAATCATCCACGCATTGTCGTAAATTCTAGAAAATTTGGGTTCACATGAATTCCTTATCTGGCAACGTATATTAGGGTGTTCAAAATATAATCTAATCCAATCTTATCTATGGGGACATTCAAATTTCACGTTAGCTCCGAGGGGGAAGGGGGGGAGGTATACCTAAGTTTTGCTTACTGTTAATTAAAGATAATAATGGCCCAGAATGTTAAAATGGCATTATCCAAGTTATATTACTAATGGATGTTTCAGGAGTCGAAATAATAATTTAAATCGCATTATAAATATCAAATCATTGTCCATATAAAATACATGCATAGGTACTTAACCGTAAGTAAACTTAAAATTGGACAAGTCCTTGGAAAACGGTATCTACCATTGTCATTTAGGCAATTCCAGTTTAATAGCTATTGATTACTTAATAACAACATGAATTAAGTTCACATACAAATTATAATTAGACAGTAACTTATAAAGTTGTCGGAGCCGTGCTACGTCATTGTGAGTCATTATGACATCGTCTGGGAATGTTGAGGGAGGTTGGAGATGAACAAACAAGCTGGAAGGACGCTGGGGGCGGAGCCCTACCTGCGTACTTCCGAGAATCGCGACCAGTCGCGCCTCTACTGCTGGAATACGATACAAGCACGATGCATTATCGATCTGACTTTTATTCTCGAACGAATTTCTTGTGTAACGCGTGTCTTCTCGGCCTTAAAAAACAAAATTATTTAGATTCATTTTTTGGCCCTAGCGTGACAGTTTACCGTTATCCATTGGCTGACACTACTATTTAATAACAAAGCGTAAATAAATTTACTATGTGTGGTAGTATGTTAGTGCAAATTTTATTACGAAGTTAAAAAGTATTGCGTGAAATCGTTGATATTATATTTTACGATTGATTTTCTTTGCTTTCAGGTAAGCTCGAGAACAGTTCCTATACCGAAAAAATGGTATAAGCGTGAAGCGTGTATCCGTAAGTAAGAAGAAACCTTTTGTATTAACATAAACAATGTAATATTAGTTACTGAGGTTTTCTTTTTATAAATTTCACCAAGCAGGACGGATTGAAAAAGTCGGTCATTTCACGTTTTAGATTCGAGAATTAAATTCGATTCGATCGAGTAGTGAACGAGATCTCGTAGTAGGATCACTTAGCCGGTTGGTGTTATTTTGGTGCGGTCTAGACGTTGCTTTATATATTTTTTGTACGCTCTCGAGTTGTTTTGTTGACTCGACCATTTTGTGGTCAAAGGATCGCCCTTGGAAGGGTACCGTTCCATGTTTGAAATAAGGTCGCGACCGTCGCGCTCATTTAGTTAGACCCCAAATTCCGAAGTTCTGGAATTAACCTTATTGACCTTGATGTTTCGAGTTTCTCTTTGGGTAATTAAATATTTCACATTTAGCAGGATTTGGTTTCATTCGGGACGATCGATCGGTCTATTTTGTTGAAAATACTAATTGGTTTTTGATGTTTTGTCTCCATTTTAAAGCTGTTTTATGCGACAGTAGCAGAACTAAAATAGTTTGCTAACGGAACCCTTGACAATACATGTAGGTAACTAGTAATCACTGATGCTAGTATGAATAAATGATTTTGGATTTTGATATCGACCTAGTGCGCCAATAGTCATATGAATAGGTCAGTGGTTGTCAAACTGCGACTCGCGTGCACGCAATATTTTGTTTCCTCAAGTGTGACTCTTCCGCGACATATTTGACAGACGGAAATGTATTTTTAAACACAATAATTAAAAAATGCTCTTTAAATAAGTTTCAGTTGCGTGTTGTCTATATTTAGTTATTTTGGTTGACAAGGTTGCCGACCACTGGATTAGAGGATGACCTAATAGTCATAGACCTATAAGTCATAGAAATCGGCTGTATCTACAGGTACCTACAGGTATCTTTATCAACATAAAAACTTAAAAAAGCATATCTAAATCTCCATAAAGATATGCTTTTTTAAGTCAATGTTTTTCCTTGACTTGTCCATACCACCCTGGATACGCAGACTCCCAATCCGGGGGTGTGACAACATTCATTTATTGCTTAAGATTCCTACCCACTAAAACCCCTCGGTAGCCACCCGAAGCAAGATAATTTCTTACGAATATGTACTACCGTTGTCTAATATCAAGTTGTACAAACATTAAACCTACACAACGGGATAAAACAGACATTATTCACGCCCTTGGATTTGTGATCCTCTTATCCGCGATCGGATACAATGGGAGACATTGGATGGTTTGTATGAAGACTGTCGACGGCTCGGCTGTGGAGTGAGTACGTACGTTACTGTAATATGAAGAGATTACACCATTTTATTGTTAAACGTATTGGCGAAACTTGAACGGCAGCTTTTGAAAGTGTCATCCTACTAATATCCTACTATCCTACTAATATTATAAATGTGAAAGTTTGTAAAGATGTTTGGATATTTGGATGTTTGGATGTTTGTCCCTCCTTCACGGTCCAACCGTTGAACGGATTAAGCTGAAACTTGGTACACAGATAGGTTGCATCCAGGAATAGGACATAGGATACATTTTATCCCGATTATAGGTTCCCTTGGGACGAAATCAATATTTTGTTTATCGACTTCTCCGGGGGCGGAGCCGCGGGCATCGTCTAGTAAGTCATACACCGCAATTACTTTGATACAAATGTATGTCCGATATGCGGCCTAAAAAAAACGCTAACACACTCATACCCCCGCAGTAGGATTCCCTGTGTCGCACGTGTTATGGACAACACTCATAACAGATCACTAACACCTATGACTCGAGAACAAACATTTATCTGTCACATATATCTGCCCCCAGTCGGGAATCAAACCCGGAACCCCTCGCTTCGCAGGCGCAGGGTCACTACCAACTAGGCTACGGTGTCGTCATAGTAACGCCCTAGCTAATGGAACCCCTATATCCACTGAGTTTTACTTTTTATCCTGGATATTTATAATAATAGGAACGTCAACGATGCGTTGCCAGCCAAAAAAGTGTTCACAGCTTCTAAATAGCACTCAAACTTTATATTCGAATCTCGAATCGTCTAAAATACATTTTAGTATATACTTGTTCTACACAATTACATTTAATGAAGTGGTTTTTACGTTAAACGGAATTTCGTTAAATAAATGTTCGTTCATTTGAGATAATTCTGTATTTGGTCTATGAATAAGCTCGGTTTTAATTAAATATGGACCGACTGTCGAGTCTGTATCGTCGAATAACATTTAATACCGAATGAATACAAGTACTTCGCGAAACGTAATGAAAAATGTTCCCTTAATCAATAAATACAGGGTCGTGATTCACATAATATTGGGAATATTTGTGTCGTAAATAAGAATACCTTAATTTGTGTTTCTAAGAAATAGCTCAATAGGGAAAAGGATGTCACTAAGTGAGATGCTATCAATTAATTTCATCTCTATTTACCGTTTCCTAGAATGAAGAGGAAAGATTATATTAAATCAAGAATAAAGAACCCTCGACACATTTTATCATTAAAATTTTTCACGAAGCTGTTCTTCCCCACTCTCACCTCTTTCAACTTTTAAACGGCTCAACTGATTTTAATCAAACATATCTGAAAACAGTCGCAGATAAGTCACCTCTAATACAAAATACATACCGGTTAAAATCTTAACCCTCCTTTTGGGTTCGCCGTAGTCAGGTAAAAAAAACTAAATTGCAATCGTTTGGTCCTTTCGGGAGCTACGGTGCCACTGACAGACACACCCACAGACACGTCAAACTTGTAACACCTCTCTTTTTACGTCGGGGCTAAAAAAAAAACAAAATGTAGCATTTCAAATATTTTACGAATACAAGCAAAGCCATCAATTGTCAATAGATTGTTTATCGATTAAAGTTTGTAGGCTGGTCGCGGCGACCCACTTCTTAGCTACCGGAGGAGTGCCACGACTTACTTGATAATAAAAACTGGTTGATATAACGTGACGATGAATGATATTAACAACTAAATAGATTTAGAACGAAGGATAAACTGCCGAGCGATAAGATGCACTTATGAACTTTGTTTGCTTTCAATCCAACCCCATTTCGTAAAGGTTCTTGGAATGTTGGAGAAGATGGGGAAAGATCCTCTTCTGCAAGTCCTTTAGTAGATTCAAAAATTTTAATAACAAGCATTTTCTCTAGCAATTAGCTTTAAGTTCAGTTTCAACTAACTTGTCCACCTATTTATCCACCATTTTCATAAAAACACTTAAAATGTATCGCGAACATAGAAGTTTGACTGACACTTACTTACACTATAATATCGTAATTAAAACATCTGTAGCGCGCTATATCAAAGTATAACTAATTATTCCGAGAGTGACTCAGCATTTCCACTAAAGCTAACTAAAGTTAACGCTTGAACAAGTACCTCGATCATTACCGATGTCCAATAAAAACTATCAAAGATTTTCCTTTCAGCAATTAGTTAGGCGATCGTTGGAGTGGAGTTCACAGGATTAACGAACTTTTAGCCAGTTTCGTTGACTGCGAACAGATTTATAATAGCTAGTAGCTACCCAAATATAAACCACATTAGTTTTAGAAACTTGCATTAGCGCAGCATTGGGCTTTATCTTCGTCTCGCACAAAAGCCACTTTTGTTCACTCAGAGGTATATTATTGCTATGTAGTATACAAAAAAATTCAAAGATTAGGACACGACTTATACACATTATTTTAAAAAAAGGGTAGGTAATAGGTGCGAAAACATTGTCCATCCTCGTACTTCACGCCTCACGTGCGTGAAGGCTGTTTTCATCCTGGAATCTGGATGGATACGCTCCTTAGATCTTCTGTTCCCGTCTTCTCTTTTCCTCTTTGATATGGCACCTTCTCAAAATGTTGGTAGAACGAATGAAAAATGGATTTATGTTCGCGTTTTAAGGTCATGACACCAACTAAGTTACTTGTCCACTTTTACTATCACTAAACTTGAATGATTTATGTATATTAGAATATGTAAGGTAGTGAAAGGGCTAGCCTTCGTAAAACAACCCTTTTGGTTCTGGTGTCGTATGGATCAAATATTTGTTTAGGATAAAGTGTGTTCATTAACATAAGTGTTAAATTGAATTGTATTTAAAGTATTTTAGGTTATTTTGATTGGTCAGGGAAAACGTTGTTCATGATTAAATAGAGCGTATGTGGAACCCGAACTTGGTGGTTCTGACACATGGTTCAGTAGTGAAGTCTAATTTGTTTTGGATTCGATACCCGGTCAGAGCAAATATTTATATGACATGTCACTAGCGCAATGTAGGCGAATCAAATGACACCTCACTACAGTGTCAAGGAAATGGACATACATACAGACGCTTAAAAAACATTTCTTCTAGCGCAGTCTAGCAATAATAGTATTGAATTTGTTAATCAATCGCAATGTTAAAATCAAAGAGATTTCCTTAGAGCCGGTGAAACGGAAAATATCGCCTGTCACCCTCGTTTTATTAATAACGGATGTAATTGAATTTGCGAGTTGATTTATACGCAGCATGTTTATGGTTTTAATTACGATTCGTAGATTCCAGTTGTATAGAGGTTACCTAGCTTACTTATGTTATGTGTTATTTGATGGGGCGTGCGGCTTAATTAGCTTTATGAAAGTGCAATAGGATTTATGTGACATTTTTTAAACTTTTTGTTCACTGCCCCTTTGTTTTTACAATTTTTGAAGTTTAGGTTTAGACAAAGGCACACACAAACCTTTGCATTGTTGGGAATCGACCCCAAGACCTATTGCATAACGGCACAGCGTGGTAACTTTAGTGCCATACGGGCCGTCTTAGAATAACGTTATTAATATGTCCGCATTTAAATGAGAATACACCCTGTACCCGTAACGTTTACACGAGACGGGATAGTCAGCTAAGTCGAAGTAAGACGAAGGATTAAAAATTTCCGATGTTGGTCCTAAGCTCCAACAATAACAACGCTGAAGGAGACAAAGTGCCACTCAAACTACTCGCCGGAACTCCATAACTGAAATGCCTCGAGGAGAGCATACTTCTGATTCAACGGAATAGCTACATGAGAGCTTTGAAAGCCTCTCGAGAACTGTCTATGGAACTGGAAAAGCTGTAGAAGGTCATGGGTACTAAGAACGATTGTTTTAAAGCATTGCCGGAAAATAGAGGTTTTGTTTCATATTGTGTCTAAAAAGGTATTGTTGTAGGTGGAGAATGTTTGAAAGTCAAAGGTTTAAATGAATATGATTGTTAAAAAAAGCTTAATAGCAATGCATCTCCTTGAAAGGTGAGTAGACGATGAAGGAGACCTAAAACTAACAGATTCATATCAATACGCTAATACTTTACAGTCGTTAGTTTTTCAAGAGATATTAGTGTTAACATGCCTACCAGCTTTAACACCTACCAAAAGAAAAAGATTTATAATCATCTAGAAGCCGTTAAAGCTAACGGTGCTTACGTAAAGTTTTACGTTTCACCCGTTCAACTAATTAGTTTTCGTCTAGCGGTAAGTACGTGAAATTAAGATCGATGCGGTGTTCTGGAGACGACGGCCCAGCGGCCCAACTAGGTCAAGGGATCTATTTCGAATACGACGCAACGATGGGTCGATTGTTGATATTAATCTCAATTTTGGGCAATTTGCTTTTTAACGTGAAAATGTGTCTAAGGCTTCGATAAGGTCCGATTTCGTTGGGAGAAAACGCTCATGAGAAATAGTGGATATTTTGTTATTTTAACAAAAACTATAAAGTTCCAAAACGCACAAATATTACTGTTTTTCGGCATATAAAGGTATCATATTGTGCCCAACACATTTGGTCACTTTATTCACAAGGACATTTGTCACCTCGAATATACTGTATATTAGTATCTGTGTCAAGTAACCCGAGATCCTTACGCCACTCACCAGCCACCGCATGTGGTTGCCATATTGCACCTGTGGCCGCTCCACTGGCGCTTCTGCTATAGATATCTGAAGTAAACGTACATACAAAAGCTAGCCGCCATGGGCCCGCTTCGCTAGACCCAATATAATCAAATAGACCTATCAGTGGAGCATTATCAACATCACCAGTGGGCCAAGCTCGCTTGCAGCTAACTGGATTATATTGTTTTCAAGTTTCTTTACAGATTATTAAATAAGAAGTGCTGTTTGATAAATTTGGAAGCAGAGACTCACACTTAAAAGTCAAAAACGACGGCATAATAAAATAACGTTAAAACTCAGGAAAGGGACTTTAGTTAACAAAAATATTTTCATTCCTTTGTTAATTATACAGAATTCAATGAATCTGATTCTCCAAATTGGGACCAATTAATTAAGCTGGATCTCTGAAATTAATTATCGCAATATTGCCGGGCGACAATTCAGCTTCTGCTTCGAGGGAGGTGTCGAAACAGGCAGCCAGGTTTTATTAAAAAATGGCGCTGTCTCTGTTGCTAATGCTCAAGATTTGCCGAGTTAATCAGATGGAAATTTCTTGATCGACAGACACGCTCGTGCAAATTGATTCACATTTAAAGTTCATTTCGAACGGGGTCGTTGGAAAATTAACGAGTTCTAAATTAAAGAGAATTTCGCAGTGGTTGACTGAGTTAAATATTGGTAGCCTAAACTAACATTGTGAATTTAAAGGTTAACTATGTTATTGGACGGAATAATAATTTTTCAAACTTTCGATTGTCGCACTTTAGAATAGTTTAGTGGAGAAATTAATTATTGGATTATATTCTTATGAATGATCCTCGAGAGATCATAAACCGTTAGACCCTGATCTTTCTTCTATCAATTTGGGTTGTATAGATAACATTTAACATTCAATTTGAAGCATTTATTTTCGAATCTGATTAAATAGTTTCGAGTCTCCTACAATACAGCTTTGTATTCATTAGGCCTATGTCATAAAACATTCGGCGCGCCCTTCTGATCCATCTCTTAAATATTTTATCAAGGAGGTCGAATGCAAAAGAGAATAAGCTGATTCAACATGGCCGCCTCGTCCGCCGATAAATCACCCGCTTCTCACTTTTTTCCACGTTTTCAGATTTTAGCGTCGTCCGATTTCACAGTGTCTATTTTCGTTAAGCATGAATTTGATGACAAATTGGCGTGTCATTTTCCTTATCTCGAGGATCTTTCGTCGACTTTTATAACCCTAAAATGGAATGATTCGTCGTTCTTTATCCACTAACCTAAATGAATAATGCTCATTCCCGTAAATACATTTCAGCTCTAAAGCATTTTGCATTGGAATTGTCGTTACTTACAAATGATCCATTTCGTTGTTATGTTTGAGATGCTGCAAAGTGTGTCAATATTAAATACGACGAATTATCTTCACGATTATTCAGTGTAAAACTGTTACCGCACATAACAGCTTAATTCCCATGGGACAGCGCAATGTAATTAACACTGCGTCGGAATACCAATCTAGATTTTCATCTACGGTATTTTCCATCGGTATCAGCGTGCCCGCCATCTGGCGGATCTAAAGCCAAATTGTACACGAAGCTGTAATAGCGCTATAGTCGTAGTTGTTGTATACAACGTAGAGTTCTATTCACGTTTATTGTTTTCGTTAAAGTTTCGCCGATTGCCGGGGTCCTTTCATCAGCGAGCCCGTTAAATGAAATTACCAACTCAGAATGTAACTCGTTAACGCAGGGTACGCAGGTAAATGTAAATTTCTCGAATATTCCAGATATTAGGTAGCGGAATTCCGCCATTATTGTGACGAAGTTAGATATAGGTAGTTTTTATTTGCTATTATGATAAAGACGGTTAGCATTTCATAACTTCTGCTGATACAGAAATATAAGTCCTTTCAAACAATTTTAAAAGCAGTATTCTCTGAAATTGGATTTTCTATGAATGGAGCCAATGGTCTGTGAGAATCTGAGAATACATGTAACATCGCATACATCGTACATATAACGTTTTACAGGTCTCCTATTTCATTTAATTCCGACTCTTCTGAATGTCTTTTTAAGATAAGTTAGTAACTTTTAGAGATTAAACGACCAAAAGCGTTGCAAAGTAATATTTTCTCTCACTTAAGAAATTCTCTACCCAAGGGATCGTAGATTTCAAAGTAGTTAGTTATATAGTAGGTATAACTATTTGGAAGGATATTGTAGTAATAAGATCCAACGTTTAAATCTCGCTCTCCGCACTAGACTACTGAAATATTAATGAGTACACAACTGTTTACAGCGGACCCTCTTTATCTTGATAATAGACTGGGGACGTTTTGGTCAAGGATTTGCAAAATAACAGACTGTTAAATGTCAAATTAAATATGTCTTTCGAAGTATTTCATTCGGTACAGATTTGTTTTTTAGAATATTTTAATGTGACATTACGAATTTGTATTATTGTTATATAAATTAATCAAGAAGCAGATCCTTAGATTCGTCCACCTCATTACCCACTGTGTCTTTTAAATTGTCACAGTGCCACATTTGCAACAAGAAAGACTTGAAATTGTACTGTTTGTATAATTAGGAATATTCAGTAAAACAAAATGTTTCTCCTCAGGGAATTGCTACTGCTTAGGCTTTTTTAATAAGACAATGGTCTTCATATACATTGTTCTTAAATAGAATCCTTAAGAAATTTTCAAGTTTACCACGAGAAGGCCCGACACATCTGTTCTCAACGGGCTCGAAGCCTTTAATACCAACCCGCGGAGGGCATAGCTTCCCATCACGTATAATGACTGTGGCTCAGTTTATAAAGGGATTTCGCTATCTCCTGGTACTATTAATATAGAGAACTGAGACGACTGGGACGACGTCGTTCTTCAATTTATTTTATATTCCAATGGGTTTAATTATAAAAATTATGTATCCTTAGCAAATACTTACCTTGAATTAAACATCTTTTGCATTGATGACAGCAGCACCACCTGCCGCGTCCAATTGTATTTCCAAACAATATTCGATCCTCTTTAATTCGCACAAATTCTTTATTCAATTTCTTTAAGCCGTTTGTAAGTTCAATTACAAACGGAAATACGCTAAGGCTTTAAATATTAAGAACAATTTGAATTTATAGAAATCAAAAATTAATTTTGAAATCAAACGCAGGTTAAAGTAGAACAATGTACTATAGTGATATTTTGTTCAGCTTGTTTGGACGTATTAAATCTCACCTACTGCGTACTCCCAGATGGCGCTGACAGTTATTGTTGTTTCTGTCAGATTTGTTGCAGCCATTACTCACGTACTTTTATTTAAAACGGAAGTTTTTCCTTGCGGTGGGTTTTTACTTGTAATTGCTTCACCTTCATTTACTTTTAGAGTTTCAAATATTATGATTGAACTGGATTCGGAATTAACTTGTGTTGTAATTTTTAGGAATATAAATTATTGTATTTCACCTGCTGCTACTTTATCACTTAATTACGCTGGTTACTAATTAAGTTAGGCTTACCTTTACTAATTATCGTTAATACTTTTCCAAGCAATGGAGCACCTTTCACATCTATCACAGAGATCTAATCATGAAAGAAAACATGCTTCCTTTCAACTTTTATAATAATGGAGATTACGGTCTGAGCTGCTGAGTCAGTGAGGACTATTTCTCATATAAGGATTTTGTTTTGATGAAAATTTCACCTCATGAAAATATTTTATAGTAACGTGTAGTTTCAGAACCAGATAGGCTCATCTCCCTAATAATATCTATATGTTTAATGCTGTCACTATACTATAGTTTTACTATCTTGGGCTAATAATTACCTCTCTTTTTATTTTTTACGGGGCTTACATTTTAACGACAGTTATAAAATTTTCATATCTTAGCCTTCAAATCAGTACTTGATTTCAATCTGTACTTTCATGAAAATAAATGTTTTGTAACATTTCTAAGGTAATTTCATCCTCTGTTTTCATCTTAGGTTATTTTTGAAAAGTTGTCAAAAACAAGTCGCTCTCAGGGGACAGCGGTATTTGTTTCACCCTCTAGAATAATTTCACATTAGTTATAATGAAAATTGATGGTAAATTTTCCCGTGGCCTTCGTATTAAATTATGTTAAATTGTTTCTCTTGTATTTTATTTTAACTAGTTGATATTTCATTAGAACCGTTCTGTTATCGAAACTTATCTTTTTCTAAAAAGTGTTATAACATGCCTCATTTGTATGAACTACTGTCAAAACGCTGCTAAAATGTATTTTCTAACAGGACAATAAGTTAAAGCTGCTCGAATAACGAAGAATTAGAAGACGTGGTGTTCGTTCAGCCCGGGGCGAACCTTACAAAAGTTCCACCACCTATTCGTTATTCGAGCATTAGGTTTCTTGAATAAATTAAAGCGGTAGGGGAGAGCGTCGTCGGAGAGGTTCTTGAATTATTTATATGAAGCCGTGCTGCTCGTGTAGCTACTGTTCGCAGCAATGAGAGATGGCAATAAGTTAAAAGAATCGTTTAAAGTGCTAAAACGTTGTATAGGACGCAGGTGGCTACATAAAGTTGTGTATTGTGTCGTAAATGGAAAAGCTGATAGGCTCTGTATGGCGTGTGGAGTGGATCGATAGAATACCTCCGGTCGCTGAGTGCCGCGCACAGTTTCCAATTTACTCGCGCTCTCTGATAAACGTGAACTTTCCAATTGTTTCGATGATTGTTTGTACCAATGTATTTGCCATATTGTATACGGTGTATTTTTAATAATAGCTCTTTGTCTTGATTAAAATGTAAAATACGAGTCGCTTTCAGATATCCATCTGTTTTCTTGCGTGTGTGTTAATATTGAAAATATTGGTTGTTTACTATTGTTATATACCTATTATATACGCTTGCGTCTTTCATCGCCTGGCAGCTTATTATTTCTTTTATTCATATTATTTTTTTACTCGGATGCTTATTCTGTTTGATGTTATTATTAGATCAAAGCTCATTTAAATGTCTCGAAAACGTTATTGCATGAGAAATTCTACAGCACTTAATTGGATATTTACGCCCTATCATTGAAGGTTTAGCATTTAATACATAATCATGAAGGTTTTAGTACCTTTATCCTTACATTTGCATTTTGTTTTGTAAGTCTTAGTTGGTGGCGGTATAATTATTTGGTCTACTTCGTTTTTATAAGGTTTCTGTTTGAAACTATTCATTTCAACATTTATTACGGTGTTGTGAAGTTAATAGATATGGAATACTCTTGTGGATTTATTGTTCTCGCCCCTGCACTAACGACTCTTCAACTCTATCATTGTCACTTATATTTGTGAAAAGGGTTTTAAAGGTATTCCCACGTTACTAACAGATTACGTTCGGTCCTAATTCAGAAAATTTTCCAGCAATCACTCAATTTTCATTTTGACAATTTATGTCCGTGGGTATCGTTGGAATAGGAAAACATTTATCAATCGCGTGGAAGGATTTTCGGTGGCTTTCTTTTGTGTTGTTATTTCTCGATGACAAAAACATGCAAATTGATCGTGATTTATGTATCCCAATATAGCTTTATATTTGCAAACCTTCAATCTTTGATTTTGTATCTAACGCTGTTGTCTTTCTAACGAATAATATGTAAATCAGAGGTAATGGTAACGTGATTACAAATTATATTGTCTATTCGTTTACGTTACAGTATCTTCATCGATAATGTCATCGGAATTGGACAAATCTTTTTTAAATTACATACATGTGGAGCATATATTAATCAGTCGAGTAGTTGCGCTATTTCAAAGGTACATTTCAAAGGGAATATTCTGGCACCGCAAATTTTCGTCGAATGCACCGTGCGCCGCAACATGTGATACGCAAACGGAATGCATTATCAGTACTCTCTTACGGCATAAGTGATTGAACTTGAGTGATAGCTCTCTTAGTTTGGTATAGTTTCTTGTATTCGTGATTCAGTTATTCGTAATGGAAATTTGCTAAACGCTTAATTGTGTACTGACTCTATTCATAAGTGAAATATACCATCATTATGTTTTTGATCTACAGCTTAATTTAATGAGAATGTTTTCTCTTTTTTTCTTCCTTTCCATTACAGTATCGAATATGGGCATTACCCATGTCATCATGGCCGACAGCGTATGTTCCGAGTTGTTTGTGTGGGTAGTTGTTAACTTCGATATTAAATTTCGTTGAGCGTGATTTACGAGTAAAGTAATTATCGTAATGCGCGTCGCGTGCTTTTTGCTCGTTTGCTAAATATTATTTTACTCTAACGTTGTGATATAATTTCTTATCTGTTTTGATTTCGTGAAAATATTGTATTTTTTTCTTTTTTAACGTTGTTAAGGATCTTTGAAACTATTTTTTTTGCCTCAAATATTTTTTTGGGGTAGTCACGAATAGTTACAGAACTAACTTTGTGTGGTGCTAAAGCTTTTAAATCAACGTATTCTTCGCCGTTAATTCTTGAACTAATTTCAACGTTCCCGTTAGCACGTTCCAAAAGGTTCAGGATGCTACATTTCATCATCAATCATATTACATCGTCAAGAGACATACCGTTCGCGCTGCGTCCTATTTTCGTGGGTCCTTCTACACTTCGCAGGATCATCTTGAACTGGGCCAGTGTGGTTAAAGAGTATCCTTCATCCAAATCTGCATAGTAATTAAACAAAACTCGCTCTAACGTTCAACGCAAGTATCGAGATATCGGCTATTAAATATGGCGCGCAGAATTATGCAGATAAACCGGTTCAAATATCCCGTAATTAAGTGACTGGTACTGATAAAAGTCAGTATGTTACGTTTAATGAGAGATTACAACGACACGGTCCTGTAAGGGTGTGGTTAGATAAAGAAGAGTGAGATCCAGGAACTTCTTTCATTGATAATTGATCCCATGTATGATTTAAAGTATTTTGTTGGTACGGGATATTATACTATAGAGGAATATATTAATAACAAAGATGCATAGATATGAGTAGTTCTGCATCCAGATCCATTCAGGTTAGAAGAAAAAAAAGAAAAAAAATCTTGTAATAAGAATGTTTGTATAATTATTCTGCCATATCAAAGCACCTATATGAAACAGGGTAGGTTAAGGTTGACGGGGTAGGTTACGCTCATACGTGTAGGTTACGCTCATAAGTGTATACATAAGTGTATATGAATAAATGAATTTGAATTTAGGTAGATGGTGTTAATCCAGTTCGGGGCTAGCTTCAGAAGAAATTATACAGATACATTCCTTGTTGGGGCTAGCGGTATTAGGGTTCAATGACTTACATTCTTGTCAGAAGGAGCGGTTCAGTACTTTCGTCTTGTTATTGTCTTGATGTTCAGAATGATTTAGTTATTCCTTTCATAACTAATCATAATGTCCAGTACTGTAATGTTGACTGGCACAACATTCTGAAGAAAACTGTCTAACCCAGCGGTGGGCAAACTTTTTAATTACCTGCCATTAATTTTAGAAATTCATTTGGCGGGCCGGATTATTCTAAATTATTTTGTATTGCAAATTAAATTCGTTTTGTTAATGGAAATAGTGTTATATAATGTAATGTGGCGTTCGCGCTATTATTCAGACATAATTGAATTTAAACTAAACATTTTAATCAATAAATCAATAACAGCTTTACAAACCAAGGGCGTAACTTTAATATTTTTTGCCGTACTTTTCCCATCACTGGTTTAAACTGTCTGCTGTATTCTAGAAGGAACTAAACTAAAAAAAAAACATGTTGAAATCTGAAATAGAAATATTTTTGTTACTTCATAGCAGTGTTAAAACAAACAATGCAGTGAGTTGCTGACACTACGCTCAGCATTACATTCCATTGTAACATGATAGTGCAGTTTTGTGCATTTTATCACTCGCTTTTAATGTCACTGAACTGCACTGAGTACTGTAATGGATGGCAGGTTTTTCTAGCTGACAATGATACTCTATGCCTTTAGTTGGTTGAATTAAGTACCTATGACTTATGATTTTTGAAAAAGTAACCTAAAAATTTTTGAATATTATAAAAAAAAATTTCACGGTAAACAAATCAAAAATGTTGTTATTGTTAATTTCTTTGGCACGCTCTATAGCTTAAACAGTTTGATGGATTGAACTTATGAAGTGTCTTTGCATTCGTGTCTAATGTGCGCTATAATTTTTTATATTGTACTGTCATAATTTTTTGCCTTCAAGTTTTTATGTTTTACTATTAATGGTGTCTAATCGTCAATCAGTAACTTGCTAAGCTCAATAGTTTGTTCATGTACTTTGGGTCAGATATATTAAATGTTTTCCCACATCACCGCTTGATGGCACTGATAACATGGACCGTGGCAACAGCATTAACAAGTTTCGCAATCAGCGAAAAACTTTTCCCTGTTTCCGCGATCAAATTAAAAAGTTCACGTCACTACGGATAACGTTGCCCCTAACGTTTTTACGCGTGCTTTTTATAACATGTTTTCCTGTTTCCAATACGTGAAAGTTGTTCGTGCATATTTGATTTAACTGCATTAAAATAAAACTGAGTTAATAGCAAAATGTTGATCATAGCGCCTACCGCCAAATTGCCTTACTTCGCAATGGTGTTGAGTTCTTGACTGTAGAGATGGAAAATCCTTAATGTGGAACACTTATATACCATTCTTTGAAAGGTGTAAAATTTTGAAATGACGTAGCAGTTTGAAGCAGGAATAATGTGTATTTTGTTTCGCAACATAAAGAGATTATCTGCATACCTGAGATGTTCTACACAAAGTTCTCAGTTCTCAAATGTTTCTCAGTCTTTGTCTGTTCATCCTGTTTCACCTCTCTCTTTCATACTGACTTTAACCTTGTCAAAAGGAAATCATACCGAAGAGTCTGGCAACTACTATTTGTTATAATTACATTTATTTAACTCAGAATCTTGATTTAGGTAACGCTAACGATAACGTTATCTTAACAACTCTTTTGTCATCAATGCTTAAGACGACCGACGGTACTAAAAGCTAATTAAGCTATCATTTTATCAAAACTCCGCCAATACTGTTGCTATTTAGTTTCAGGTCATAGTCGATAACAGAATTATGGCTCCGTGCAAAGGGAAGCTTACAAGATAACAATGTATAACACGCATTGTTGTAAGACATTGTGTCGGAATGATGGGAAAATATCTGCCGTCCACGGGGCATCTTGTATTTTCGTAGAATTATTAAGGCCGCCATGTAGGATAACTATTATATTTCCCAGAACGTTTTTCCACTTAGTTAATAAAGGTAGTACGTGTATTGTTCGCGTTGTCATTGTGTAAGACTTATATACGGCTAATTACAAATATGATTTTATGCACAACTTATTCCAGATCTTTGTTAACTCCAACAGTAATTTAAGTGTCAATAAAAACATAACTCTTCTGTTTGTGAAGGGAATTAACGATTTTAGTACTTCTGATCAATTGGGATACTTAACGTCTTAAGCTCTGAGGTCTTAATGACACGTTAAATGTTTAGGGATTGTTTGCGATTAGCTGACGTTGACAACAAATGACCCGCTTTTAGGTCAATGGTTTGTGATGAACGTATGTGATCAACTTGGATAGAATCTACAGGCTTTCTCAATTAAGACGACCTTGTGGAGAAGGACAGGATATCGGTTTAAGCCAGCATAAATGTGCCTGAAAATTAAAATTGAGAGTTCTCCTGGAGATAAAAAGTAAAATGATAAATCTTCATAAGTGTGAGCGCCTTCCTTACTTCCTTACTTATGAGAATTAACGTAACACACCATCAGATTCTTCGTTCCAGACGACGCGTAAAAACGACGTGACGTGTACAAATTTGAACACGAACATGTTCTATTAATCATCCGTTAGCTCCTCATTTCGGCTCTGACACAGCATGACAAATTGTTCTAGAATCTAGTACAGCCTGCTGTCCTTGTTGTGGAATCTTGAGGCCCAAATAATCGACTTTGTGAAAGAAACTGGGTTATTACCGGCCGGACGGTCAGCGCTTCGACGGCACTCGGTGACATTTGACGTAGGAACGTTTTGAGAAGAATTGATTCGAACTTCTTGTCATTGTTGAGTATGGGACGAGGATGTACGAGATTTATTTTGCGAATAAAGCTTTCTACTTCACTCGTCCAAAATGTCTGTCGTCGTTATAAAGTTTTTGTATTATGTGTCCATATGTATAACTCGGTAAAGCGCTCAAAATCTTACGTTTTAAGCAAACATTACGAAGAAAGTGACAAAGGAGTTTTCTAAATTACCCGACGAAATCTTCTACACAATTATATCTCAACTCCAAAATGTATCTATTGAAAATGTAAATGAGAGATCATCAGAGTCGAGTTACAAAGTCAAAGCAAAGAAAACGTTGCATTAGGAGTATTAGCTGTGAAATATTGCGCGGAGTCGAACAAAGGAGTGCTTCAACAAACAAAAAACATTCACTGGAATGAAATACGAAAGTGGCAAGCGCGAAATTGTCAGGAAACTGATACTGTCGCAGACTGCACTTGCAGTACCCTCGTGGTAGATTTAATAATAATAAGTTAATGCTTGACTATAGTACTAACTGGTGGTAAGTAGAGAATTACACAGAGAATAGACTAGATAGAGAAGTAAAAAATTAAAAGATTTTTCCAAAAACAAGCTTTTATTATCTACTTGTTAATAAGAAAAAGAACTAAAAAGTGCAAAATTTCAAGTCCCTCCTGCTAACCGTTGAGGAGTTCAATCGTCTGGAGCCAATCTTGGTAGCAGTATCACATCATGCTTATTATTAACATGCATTGTCATCAGGACTAGACCAGTGTGTAAAATTTTAACTCAATCGGACACCGGGAAGTGGGTGAAATATAGCTTGCAAGATTTGATTACAAACACCGGGACAGGTGAAACTAAGTAAAAGCTTGTAAAAAAGATAGAGTATGTTAACTTATAGGCTTCCTTATCGTAAGTAGACGCCATGGGTGGGAACGCTGAGGCAGGCTTTTTATTATCTGCTCCATAATATTAAAACAGCAGTCATGAAATAGCAACGCTACATCGTTTGTGGCTTCATCATGATAGTAAACAGTCATTATGGCCTGTTGGAGGTAAATTAATAGTTGGAGAAACTTTTAATGCGCTTAAAGTTGCAGCTTAAACTGAAAGCTGGGATTATCATAATGTCAACTTAACGCTCAAGCAAGGAAATAAACATCGTCGGGTTTTGGTCCGGCCACCGCTCTCTGCAACAGTGGTAGTATAATTTCTACGGTTTAATCACGCCCTATTATTTGTATAGTATTATCGAAATTAATGTATTGGATGTTCCATCGTCCCGCTGTATAAGAACCCATTTATGCATCAATTGTAAGGAATATTCAAGCCTCAAATCCTCAAGTCGTTTAATTATTGATCTATGATTGTCTTACTCTGTGTTCTGAACAATTATGACAAACTGGAGATTGAATGCTTTGATTAGTTGTTAATGCGTCAAGATTTTTTATATTATGGTGTGGTACTCGTACTGCCTCTTTATAAGCTATACTCATCCATTGTCATTTTTGTATAATCAAATACAGTATAAGGACGTAGATACGTATAGGATATACGAGTACATATTCTTCACGAACATTATCCAAATTACATTTGTAATTTAGGTAATGTAGCGTAGAACCCATAAAATTATGACAATCATCTAAGTAGATTCTGGCTTATGTTACGGTGACTCAAGACAATATGGAGGTGGAATTGATGTAAATTAGAGGAATCCATCGAAAATCTAGTTCTTACAAAGCAGCGAACAACAGTTAGACTTAGTATGAACTAAGGAAAAGTTCTTAAAGTTTACTACAACTTAAAAACGCTGGAAAACTCTAAGTAGTTCTCGCTGAAAACGCCAAAGAGTGCCAATATATTAAACTTTGGATAGCTAGTCGAATGGTGGTATGACTTTGTAACTAACAAAGCTTTCCTTTTTCTTACAAACCATTTTTAATTTTTCCAAGTTGCGGAGCGTAATTGTCAAAATGGAACGTGATTCGCTTTTCAGTTCAGTTTCCTTCAACTCATATCGAGTTGGCAAGTTACTTTCAAAATTTCAAATGTAAGACGACTGTGCGGTTCGTGAACTTACAACCAAACCTTTCACGAGAATTCATTTTTAATTTTATCAGTCCTTACTCCGTGAACTAAACTTTAATTACCCACTTAATAATTTTCTTTGTAAGTATAATCTACAGTACTGAAACTAAAAAAGGTTTTGTGATTATAGTCTCCCTGCGAGGACAAATTATTCCTTTTGATTCGTGAACCATAAAGCAAGCTTTGTCGTTCTTTTGCCGCGGGACTTGCCTTTACTCTAATGGTGTGTGGTTCACTTTAAAATGTTATAAAGTTAATTTGAACATGTTATGCCTATTCCGGGGAACTTCACATCCTATCCTCGCTTTATGTTTCTCCCTTAATCTGTTTATCTTGACAAAGTTTCGTCGCGACCTCTCCCCGGTGCCCAACTTTTAGTTTACAAGTTCCCGCTGGCGAACTTATACTCGAGATAATTCAGTATATTTTAGTCGTATATTTTATCATTGTTGCTTTTTTGAGTCTGTTTTCCTGAATACTTTAAGAAGTTTGTGCTCAGTCGCATTATTATTAGAGTGAGAGTTTATTAAAGTTATGGTTTGTGTTGTTTAATATTCTGTTCTAAGAAGTTTTATAAATTGCATCATTATGGACAGAAAATTTAGTTTCCTGCTTTTTGGAAGTTACTTTATTTATACATTTTTAAAAGACATAATTTTAAGGGGTTCCTCACTTTTCTTCAATTTAACCTACTTTTTGGGATGTAACAGACGTTAGAAAATTAGCATCAGGTCTTTCCTGTTCAAAGTCGTTAAATTTTTTACCTTCCAGCGTTAACTAACTTAAAAGTCACTTATGTGGTATTTCTATAACTGTCGCTCAACTTATTCTCTAAAGTATGTGATGCGACCAAATTGAATAAATAGTATTAAACAACGGTAAGAACCAATTTGGGGCACACCTGTGAATATGTTATTTGTACACACAAATAAATTCAGTTTAGGTTGTTGTGCCAGTCGACTAAGTAAATGTAAGAAGTAATTAGGTACTTCATACTAACCTGAATAGACAAAGGCATATTCCGATACTACTCCAGAACTTAATTTACTGCGACGTATGGTGCAATAGTTATTATATCGGACTTTTCCCATTTTCCAACCAGGCAGTTTGAATGATGGATTTTGATTTCTGTTATTGGTCTAGGTGTGTATCCTTTTATAATTTGTGTTACCCAAGTCATTTTTTAAAGGAGCAGAGAAAAGATTACTGTTCAGAGATATGTATACCGTATGGTCGTGAATTGCAAACCATTCTTACTGTGTTAACGACGTAGTTTATGTTCATTATTGAATGCCCATACATGGTGCAGGCGCCAAGTTTACGTCATGTGTCTATAGACAGTTTCTTATCTCGCCAGTACTTCCACAAACTGGTTCAGTTTAGACTACATCATTGTATGTTTATTCTCAGTTTATATCATAGTTCCTATCTTGTTTGCCTTCGAAGTTTTGATTTTTTTTCTAAATTACTTGTTACGTTACTGAATATTAATACTATACCTGCGTGTTGTGACGTCTGTATTTAATGTAATACTAGTACTGGATATAGACCAAGAATGGTACCAGCCGTGATCGCGGTAAAACTTTTGTATATTAAAAAAGATTTTCTGTGAAGTGCTTCTTTCTCGCGTACGACCCCTTCGGCCAGCGGGTAATCCATTGCACCTACGTGCTCAGTTTCCGCATTCGCTAGAATTTATGTCCCACTCGTTATTTCTATAACATCGCCATTAAATCTTTTCGAAAAGAACCCAGAGAACCGCAACGTTATCGAAATCCCATAACATTCATCGTCGGGACTGAGATTGAGTTCTTAATGTGGTCCTGTTCCCTGTTAAATAGCTTTGCGGTGAAGTCAATTGCGCGTGAAAAGTAAATGGGAATGATTGCGAAGAACATTTACATGTGTTTTGGGAAAAAATCCATTCTCGAAATAGGTAAATCTAGCGATATTGGTGTAGTATTCTTTTCAGAAAACAACGATATTATGAGAACTTAATACTTAGCAACTGAACAATGTACCTTATTTATGACCGTCCCTTCATGTTGTAAGATCAGTTCGAGTCTATTTAATTCCTGCCACGTATCTTCAAAAGTATCCGTTTCACATCGTTGTCGGTTGAGTTACCGTGAACATTCTGAACATAATGTAATATTTATTGTCAAGCTTGCGATACGCTTTGGTCTCTGTAACTAAAAAATCTAAGAAGTTCTGAATAGAATTTTTCTTGGAAGGTTTGTGACCGAATATTATGTAGTCTCGTTTACTTTATTATTTGATTCTATTGATCTTATCATTCTTTCATTTGATTTAAATAAACTGTTGTCTTATCAGGTCAATAGTCAATACTGTATTACATCTGCATTATGTTAATATGTAGCTAATTATGCCTATTCGTCTTTTCAGGTAAGCTCTGCACCAACTTCGCATTCAAGATCTCGTCTCTGGTGGACGGTAATAAGTTCTAAAACGGTTTATATTAGACAAAATAAGCTAATTTAAGTAGGATTTTCTATTAAACTATTATAGTAATCCTATGTGTTCTAACCCGTGAAAAAGGTAACATAAAAAACTTACAGCAAGTTTACTACAGTAGATTTTAACCGTAGCGTAAAAAGCACATTAAAACCCTAATCCCAGCCTTTCAGTTTTCCAGCTTAATTAAAAGACGATGTAGCGGAAGCATTACTGCTGAATTGAAAAATGAATAGCGTGAATAGTGAATTGAGGAGTTTCGCTAACACGTGTTCAACTGCAGAAACACCTAATGTTTCGTCAGTTTTATGTAACGCTCTACAAGATATATAAAATTTTAGATATCCAAATTGTTTTTTTTTCTTAAATATAGCCCTTCACGGCCTCTATTCCTAGAATCCCGAGATGAATTTACATGAACACAAAATCATCATATTCTTATTTTATTAGCGTCTATGTAAATTTATTTTAACGATTTTTATTTTTGAAAATATAGGCAACGCTTCTCTATTTGATAACGTTATAAAATATTGCGGGGAAGCTATAAAAAATAAAAGCCACATTTTCTAAGCTCCGCTAGCCGCTGTGCACCGTTTCTTTACATTTTACAAGCGGCCATTGTGAAGCGATCGCTTCAATGCGCCTTTGTTTGACAATGCTGAGAAAAGCTATCGGGGATCCTTTCATATTTTGTGGGACAATAATTTCAAAACTCGTCGGGTAAAATATCCGGGGCGTGCTGGAGAGAATTGCATCGAATTGGTTCTGCATTCCCGGTCCGAGCTAGGGCCGGACCGTCGATCGTTTCAGTTCTCATAATTCACCAATTTGTCAAGTTCCGATTAAACCTGCATTTCGTAGACCGAATTCATAATTACCTGGTATATCGAATGGTCCCAGTGGTGATTACTATGGTAGTTGTTTTATCAATCTCAAGCAAAAGTTTTAGTAAATCTGTCAATGTCTACACATTTTGCTTGATAAGTTATTATAGCAAATATATTCATCGCTGCAAAATAGATCAAAGACATATAATTTTCATTTCCTTTCGCCGATGAAGAGAACTCGACAGAGGCTATCAAATCTGTCTTGTGACGTTTATATTGATCGCCTTTGAGACGGGTTATGTCAATTCCACATAATGTTATTGAAGAGATTCAGCCGTCGTGTGTGTGATCCTTCGCCAGGGACATCTTCGGCTCACTGTGTGTGTGCATGTGTGTGTGTGTATGCTGTTTGACGATCATTGCGCATTGCATGGGCGAACTTTGATTAAGTTCTCGTGGTTAATAGCATTCGGTGAGGCATTCTATACGATTGGTGTAGTTTAGTCATGAATGTGGGTGCTTTGAATCATTGTCTGTCAAGGAGATGGCGTGAACTACCACTGAAGACTTATTTGATTTCTAAATTTACTATTTAATCCTGTACTGTGTTGTATGTTCTTGTGTTTATAATATCGCAGTTTATGTTGCGGGAATTCATTGTTATTTTAGCTGTGGGCTTTGTATAACGTTACTTTATTATGTTTGAAATCTAAGCCTTTACAATTGACAGCAAATTTGAAGGAACTCTAAAGTTTTCGTTCAGGAACAAGACGAATGACTTTTCTTAACATATAGATAAAATACGTAATGTAAGTATGTTGGAAACCATTGTAAGCACGTTTATTAGTCTTCGCTAAGGTATTAGACCTATAAAGTGAAAGCTGGTCAATAATATACAGCGGGAACCTGTTTGGTATAATTATGTAAAGCGTGCTTGTGTAAATGGAGCGAGCGGGGCACAGTCGGAGTCATCAGTAGATGACGAAGTGCGACTAGTTGGATAATTCGACTAAACCAATCGACTGAGTAATCTTTTATCGAATGCCAAGACGGGTATGAATATATCAACATGTAACAACCTTCTATACTAATAATATAAAGCTGAAGAGTTTGTTTCTTTGAACGCACTAATCTCAGGAACTACTGAACCGATTTGAAAAATAATTTTAGTGTAAGATAGTCCATTTATCGAGGAAGACTATAGGCTATATAACATCACGCTAAGATGAATAGCAGAGGAGCAGATATAGATATGAGATGAAAACAACATGAATTAGGTACATCTGTCTGTATTATTAATACGCGAATGGTGTGACTTTTGGTACTGTTTATACTATAAATATATTGAAACTCGCCCTGTTTCAGACTTCTGCGTCTGGTAATGCTGATGTCCTAAATAATAACTAGCAAATCGTGAAAAACCTTTAAGTGCAATATTTTTTTTTCTTTTTACGCTATAAAATATAGTTGACCTTTATCTGATACTTCAACAACAATAAGTTATGTAACCCGTGATAAAAGTACTTCTGATTCGGGACTCCCTCGCGGTTAACGTACGAAAGCTTTTTGCGGGCGATAAATAGTTATTTCGCGTCGTTCGCTTTGAATATAGTGGATATGAATAAAAAGGAATATGCCATAAAACATATCTCCGGTGTATTGGG